>JACXIV010000017.1:3078363-3139776 GCA_014737475.1 Bombus confusus
TTTTTTTTTTTTTTTTTTTTTACCTGAAATAGCAATAAAGGCTCCGGCGTTGACGCGCCGTACAAATAATCGAGCTTCGCTCGTGGCGCATCGAAATTATTTCTTTCTCCTTGCCACGTATGTTCGTTTTTCGACGAACGAGCCTATCAAAGTTGCAGATAAATAATTATTCCTTTTTCTGATCAGATGATCGATTCAAGCGTGGTTATCGACTATCGCGATTTAACTGTTCGGCAAGATCGCTCGTATTTCGTATAATTATGATTCCTGGTATTCTTAGTTCTTTGGGATCGTATTCGAATGAAACAGGAATTAAACGTGCCGGCGTTTACGTATCTTGCGATAGATTAAACAAGAACCGTAGGATTTTCTTCTTCGTAAGCGTAGAGATTCTCTCATCGCGTAATTTTCAGTTCGACTTATCTTCCATCGGTAATTTTTCAAAATCATTTTTATCAACCGCGCAGAGTTGATGCAAGACGAGTGGTGCTTGTACCTATGTGTGTATCTGTCGCACCGAGTCAATTGTATAGTAGGTTGAGCAAATGTATCAGGTTTTACGATACAGTTTAAACATTTGTGTTTACGTTCTATATCTTTTCGCATCGTACGTTATCGTATTTCAAGCAATATGCGAAGCTACGTGTTCAAAACAATACGCAAGCAGACGATACGCGATACCGAGAACGGTTGAACTCATATGCACAGAGTGCGGCCTCTTGGCTTTCAGAAATCCACGTAAAAGAAGATTACGCTAAAGAAGTTCGAGGAATATAAAAATTACGCGTTTCGTTAATATTCCTCGCTTTTTCTGTCCCAGCAAATTTTACACAAGAATAGTAATCCCCAAAAAAAGAAAAAAAAAAAAAAATCAGGAAACATGCTTAATTAAAAGAAACACGCTGAAAAAATCATCACCAGCAATTAACGATAACCGCATCTTGGCAAGCGCGTGTTTATTTTAATTAAAAAAATCCAATTGATAGTTATTTTCGCAGAACGTATGTTTTTCTCAAATTTATAACCGAATCTCAACGTAGCACGTGGCCTATATGAGCACATCGATACGAGCGACGATATTTGGCGGGTGAAACAATGTTTCAAATCAGATTGATGGAAAGACGAATTCGCATAAAAATCCGCGATCTAGCAGTGTACGAACCATTTGAAACTGGTTCTCTCAGTCGGATGAAAAAGTGGCATTACTTTCCCACCCGAGCCAAATGGCGGTGCTGGCGTACCTAATATGCAAGCAGAGTGTGAACGAACTCGTAAATCGCCAGCCTCGAGACACTTTTGTCTGGTCGCGCATTAGACGCGCACGCGTCGACGCGTCGCGACTACGCGTTTTAATCAGCCACCGGGCGCGGGAACGTCCCGAGGAATTTTATTAACGTTTTTCACCGAGAAGAATGGCTCGTAACTCAGTCGGAATGAGAAAACAAGGTTGGGAGAAGGGAAGAGAGGAAATGAAACGAACGTGTTTGTGGTGCGTTTGATATACACCACCGTGTACATACATTCGGATATTTCTAAATTATCGCCAACACGTAGACCAACGTAAACTACTTATTTCGAGCGAAACTTTTCAATTTTGGTTTCTGATCGTTTGTATTCGATATTTTCTCGGGAAACCATGTACAGTTTGTAGAAATGTGGAATCAATTAATATACATTAGCACGTATAAGCGCTTGGTCGTTTCTAAATTATTGCCAATACGCGAAGTATACCTGGAATGGAAGCTTTTAATTGGATTTTAATTTCTCTTTTTATCCAGGGCGACTATGTACAGATATTACCGTATTACCATATGTGGAACCATTTACCATTAGCGTGTCGTTTGCAGATAATTACTTTACGTTATGTTAAAAGAAAGGAAGTGAAATTAAATGTACGCGTTGTGTTTCTTTGAATACCGTGTATATAAGCGTTTAAACGTCTCTAAGCTGTTGCAAACGCGTAAGGTATACTTCGAACGAAACTCTAATTTCATTTCGGTTTCTGATTTTATCTCGTGCAAGCATATATAGTTAGTAGATAATTATAAAAAAAAAGTATTTAATATTAATTAGTATAAACAAAACAGCGATAATTGAAGATGGACAAAAGTGGCTTCTGCAGATGCACGTACTTAAGTTAAGCGACTTTAAAGCGTGTCTGATCGATGTTGGGATCTCAGAGCGGTCGAAACGCGTCTTTCTAGCCACGTTCGAAAAATCTACGTAGATTTATGTGAAACGTCGGCTGTATTGTCCAAGACGAACATGAAACCTGACGTTATTTTACGTTAATTTTACCACGACTATTGCAATATCGATACTAACCTTGTTACGTACTTTCGCTCATTTCCATTCGATTATATTTTCCTAACGTCGAAAGACACTTTATATTTTACATCCGCGATTAAAGGATCAATTTGGACGATCGATATGAGAAAAATCTTACGACTATGTGCGAGTCCTCGTTTCAATGTTACCTCAACGATCTGCTTTTTCTTCGCCAAAACGCGACCAAGATCGAAATAATGTACGATACGCAAAGATTCAAGGATCGTCGCGAGGTCGATATCAGCGTCCGCAATCTGATACCACAATGATACCAATAAAATTAATGTAAAATACATTTCAGCCAGTCATCATCGATATCCATCGACGAAACGATCTAATTTCCATTGGAATGACTGTATTAACTTTTAAAGACGCGATCGATTAATTATCCAGTGCTCCCCGCGCATTTACACGGTCGCATTTATTAACTCGACGCATCGATCCTATCGACAGGTAAATTCGCCCGAGGTCGTAACACGATTGCGTTCTAAATCATTGGCGCGGCTATAATCGCATACTTGGTCCGGCTGCTCGGTTTCTGCCGATTGTTCGATTTATTTACCACGGACCATGGTATTCAATTATCGCGATGCCGTACAATTAACCGGGAAGATGGCCGCTTCGAATTATTCGCCAGACCCTCGACAGTTAATTGTTCGCGATTCATCGGAGATTTCTGCACGTAACACAATTAGTCGACAACGTGCACGCTTTTTGCTGCGATCCAGCCTTTCCTCGAGACACGCTCTACGATCGATGTTTTGCAGATTTTTTTCGCGGATCGCGTCTTATCGAGACGATTAATAATTCGGACACTGAATTGGAAAATTTCTCCGGTTTGTTAAGACACGATTTCTAATACGAATATTATGTTGGAGAGTTCTTCCAGTTTATTAAAGCTATCAGTAATCGGAATATCGAAATCGAACGTTTCTTTGATTTATTGGGACGATTAATAGTTTGAATATCGAATTGGAATATGCCAGTTCGAATATTAAATTGGAAGAGTCCTTTTGTTTCTTAGGACGATTGATAATTTGAATATTATGTTGAAAAATTTCTTCAATTTACTACGACGATTAATGATTGGAATATCGAAATGGAAAATTTCTTTAGCTTATTAAGACACGACTTCTAATACGAGTATTACGTTGGAAAGTTCTTCCAGTTTATTAAAACTGCTTCAAATCGGAGTATCGAATTGGAACGATTCTTTGATTTATTAGGACGATTAATAATTTGAATATTGAATTGGAATATTCCTTTGGTTTATTAAGACGATTACCAATTCGAATATTTAATTGGAAGGTTCTTTTCGTTTATTAGGACGATTAATAATTTCTTTAATTTACTGCATTTACGATGATTAATAACTTGAATATAAAGTTGGAATATTCTTTTAGTTTATCAAGAATAAAGTTAGAAATTCACACGGAATCAAAAGTCCGAATAAGATCAGAAAATATTTCGTGCAAGGTACAAAACGCAAACAAACCCTCTTTCACTATACGAAAAATTTGATATTTCCTCCTTTTTCCTCCTTTTTCCTTTTTTTTCTTTTTTTTTTCTTTTTTTTTGTACAAAAAATAAACGGGATTCCCTAACTTTCTAAATCGTACACGTTTTGTAGGATAGTATGTTAACGACGTGAGTCAGAGAGCGGAATAAGTTGCATTTTCAAGCTTGTAATCTAAATAATGTATAGCTGGACCGAAGAATCCGAGGTGCGCGTGCGGTCGATATTTAAAATGCAAATTAACCCGTTTTACTGTTTCATGGTGTCGTGGAGAAACATAAGCAGCTTACGCTTACACGCGTTAGTTATGACGCTTCCCACGCGTTCTGCTACATTGAATCATGATAATTAGCGATCTTCGTGATAGCAAACGGTCCTTGTGGACAGCTGAACAAAGAAATACTCATCGAGACTCGTCACACGAGCGATCCACATTTTTTCACGAGCTCAGTGACAGCTGGTACTTTTTAAATTCCATCGTGAAACGTGTCGAGATTGTTTCTTCGGATAAAAGAATTTTATATACATACATATAATATATATATATAATATATACAGAATAATATAATATATAATATAATAATATAATATAATATAATATAATATAATATATATATATACACAGAATGTTGAATTTTTATATTGCATTATTTATAGATTTTACTGCTTTATTGCTTCCCATTCTAGATTACAAAGTTCCATTTCAACAGTTCTTATTCTGTATCTTCTTATCTGTACTAGTTTATCCTATCTTTATGCAATGGCCAGTAAAATTTTGTAGGAAATTCCCTTCAGAAATTAGCGGAACGTGTATTTTCATTTTGGTATATTTCACTTATACTTGCTTCTATTTTGACCAGTCCTTAGCTTCCTGTGAAACTAGCTTTCTATACTCCAACATATTCTTTATTAATATTTAAAAACCTAATATTCTAATTCTTGGCTCTAAAGCTATATTACATACATGTACATTTCGCTATATACATGTGCATTTAATACTTTGACCCAATGCCATCAAGTTCTTACTTCCAAGTTATTCTTTTCTCTTTTTTTCTATCCACAAAGAGTCGCACGAAAATGAGTCAAATCAGAGCACGCAAAGAATTCTCGTTATTTCAAAAATTTGTATTATTATTCTTGTTGGATCCACGTCTACACGCTTCACCGTGTACATACAGCGGAGGACAAGGGAAAGTTGAAAAAGCAGGCAACGCAGGAAACACCATGGTTTCAGAAAAAAGAATTATAAATAACCACATCATAGATACACTAGACGTTAGGTGCTAAGAAGTGTTCAATACGACAAAGTTACTACCGACGTACAGTACAGTTATTGTTATTGCACAGAAGTATGGACTTAAGATTTCTTTCTTGTCCACCAGTGTATATACACCTAAGCACATGTTTACGTCGGAGCAGCGATAAACGATAAGAGGCGGCGACGAGAGCAAAGCGTAGAAAGCAACGCGTACGTGTAATTATTTTATAATTGTGTCATACAACGCATACTCCCACTATAAAACAATTACACATATTTCCCTGTACGTTTCGCTCTCCGCGCTTCTCTCGTCGCGAAAGAAAATGAAAAATCCGTACTTGCCTATAGTAACAATAACAATAGCTGCTATATCGATAATAATAAATGTAAAACACAAATGTACTATAGGTAGTAAAATAATAATAACAACTGTGTTATACAGCACGTACTCGTATTATAAAACAATTACACGTATCTGCATCTATGCTGCGCTCTTATCGTTTATCGCAGCTACAACGTAAACGTTAGCCGTAGGTGTACACACAGTGGCGAAGAAAAGAAAATTTCAAGTCCATACTTGCGTATAATGACGGTAACTATACCATATCGATACTAACTTCGTTGCACCGAACATTCAACCGAAATCCTCTTTTAATTCTGTTGTATAACACGTACTCCCACCATAAAACGATTACACGTATTTCCCGCTGAAAGAAAATTTCATCCGTACTTCTGTATAACGTATAACGTATAATGTATAATGACGATAACTATACTATATCGATAGAAACTTTATCCTACCTTCTAACACTTTACATTTTACATAGTGAGATTAATAACATTTTTAACCGAAACCGTGTTACAATTCTGTTATACAGCACACGCTTCTATTACAAAACAATCGTATTTCTGTTTCCACGCCGCGCTCTCATCGCCGCGCTCTTATCGTTTATCGCAGCTGCATTGTAAACGCTCCTAAAGCGCGTGTCACGGGCCGAATTCGTAATTCCGCGAAAGCGCGTTGACTCGGTCAAAGCTTGGCCTGGCGGGAGACCACGCCGTGCCGCGCCACGCCGCGTATGCGGATCGAAACGATTTCGCGCGAGACTCTTTTGTCCCGTTGCGCGCGGCCTGTCTTTTGTGCCCGGCCTGAAATCGTTTCGAATGCGTTCGCGTGGGCGTACACGGGTGCGTTGTCCCGCGTGAAACGTTTCTAGTTTGTCACCAGTGCTACGAACCATTTTTCCCTTACGTACTTTCTATATACTCGACACACACACACACACACATATATATACCTATATATGTACTTTGTTCCGGAACGTTGCACTACCTTGGAATGCTTTGAACCAGCGGTTCTTAACCTCTTTCGTTTGCCGCGCACCCGCTTGAAATAATTTTTCGTTCTCGCGGACGCAACCCAAAACACAAATGAAAATTCAAATCTAATTGAAAATTCCAACGCGCCAAACTATTAATTCTTAAGTATAATTAAAACTCGTCAGCTGTTCTCAAGATCGCCAACACGATCTTTTCGGAGGAAGAGTTAGATATTTTTATATTTTTCAGTCGAATAGTAATATTGTTAAATTCGAGTAATAATCAATTTCATTCGAATATTACACAATACGATAGTAATTTGCGTGCGCGAGCAGTTTGTGGTCCCTTGGAGGACCTCGGATCGAGCTCCGCTGCTTTTGAACTTCAAAGCTTCGAGTTTTCAGTGGAACCGTGGAAAGTTCCTTAGTGGAAATATCGTATCTTTATCGATCTACCTTTCCGCGAGCTTCGACGCGTCTTTATATTTCGCAACTTTTAATGGCAAGTTGTATGCTGCTTGGAAGATTGCTCGTTGTTATCAATGTTTGCTGCTTCACGTGGAACATTTATGTTCGCTTCCACGGGTACTTGTGCTTCGTTACTCGGAACTAATTCCTCTTTGCGGCGAATGAAAGATCACATTTTCCTTAATGGAATAGCATACGCGACGAAACTGCCCTGCTTCTTCCTACGAAATTATGAGAACGACCCTAAGCCCTTCGACTTTTATACGAGTACGCAGATGCAAGGCAGAACGAAATAAAATTTCATTGAAAAAGTGCAATGGCGAGAAAACAGCGAAACTTAGAACAGTCGTCGTTATTGCAGTTTCATTTTACTGTCTCCTGGATTAAATTCTAAATTACGGTGGTTCTGTGATCGCGGAATAAACATAAACTAATCTTCTGCCGTTTGTCTTCTTGTGTGATGTAGATGGTTTGAGATTGTTTGAGATTGTTTGAAATTGTTTGAGATTGTTTGACTCGGTTGTTTGAGATCGTTTGACGCGATTTAGAGCGCGCGTAATTTGTCCCTGTCTGGACGACAAAAAGGATCAGCTGGTCCTGGAATGTTGCGTTACGTCGCAGTGATTCTGACGTGAGGTTTCCAGGTTTGTCGTTGTAGAAGATGGTTTAGGCCGGCTGTTTATCATTTTCCGAAGATACTAAACAATAGGATGGCGTATAATTTTGACGATGAGATCATAATGACGGTGATGAGGAAGTCGGTTGTTGTATGTAAAATAAGGGTGTGTTTCGAGTAAGCTTGTTCTGGCGTGGAGTTTGAATTCTGATTAGAGGGGGTTTCCGGTTCTTCGATATCTAGCGTTAGGTGTTGCCTACGTTTAGTATATTTGACACGTAAAATTCCTCTTTTTTTTTTCTTCGTTGATTTTTACAGGATGTGTCAAGGCGCGCGGAAGTAATAATTCAGAGATTCGACCGTGGTAAAATTTTCGCGATATTTTCTTCAAAATAATTCAAACAGGCACCTATTGCGTCTCCGCAAACGGATGCGGATTTATTCTAATTTCCTCAGGCTTTTATTATATTCCACAAACCGAAAGAGCGATGCAAAAAGTAGCGCGTTCTTGGTTCCACGATTTTGCAACTAAATTTCCTATCTAAATGAAATTTTACGATGATTTTCTGGTTGAAATTACGAATTAGTTTCCGAGATACAGCCGGCGAAAAAATGTGAAAATTCATTAACGCGTCAGCTCGTCGACGATGTCGGTTTTAACGATTTAAGAAATTGTTGTCTCGCGTTCGAGCGCTAAAAACGAGTTCGAACTTAGATTTTCAAAATTCACAGTGCAGAATACATTTAAATAAACAGCTACTACGCGCGCAACAGCGACTCTTATATTTTTTTTAACTCGATCCGTGGAAATGGCGATAAATATGCTACGTATATGCACGAGGATGGAACGAATCCCATGAGATTGGCCATATCGAAGAAATCATACGACTGTCGTAACGTGACTGCAACAGACAACAGTCGGAGCAGCACTTTCGCACGTGCAGTGATATTCTGCGATCGATACTCGTCCGGTTTGAAACTTACCGACAAGTATGGAAATGTGACGATACTTTGCGCCGTAATAAACTAATAATTATCAGAAGCATGAGCAACTATTACGATTAAAATAATAGTTATTAAAATCGTACGTAATTATCACGACTAGAGTAACAATTATTGGAATCGTAAATTACTATTACGATAATTATTAAAACCGTAAGTATTACTTTCGATTGGAAAATTCGCTTCACTTTCTACGTTTCTTACGAACATCGGACCAAAGTCTGAATGAAAATCTGAACACTTTTTGACATAGCGCACGCTATGTAGAACTCGCCATTGCGAATATTGAAAATACAAGTTGAAATTCATATTTGGCAGTGGATCAAACCTCTGGCGATAATATGTCGGAAGGTAATTTCCAGTTCGAGTTGAACATTTTTATCCCGTCATAAGGTATCATTCACAAGAAAACCAGGCGAAAAGTCCACTAATTTGTGATCATTCTTTACATAGTGTCCTGTAAAAAAATCCTAATATATTAGGATCCTTGTGTACCCAAATGTAATTCGTTTCGTTCGTAATTCTAACTCGATTTAATTTTTTCAACGTCTACTTACCTAAATAAAATACCTAAACGTAGCAATCTATCGGACGTTGAGTTTGAACGGTAATACGAATGAAAAATCTGTGCAAGTGAATCTGTTCTTGTAGCCAGCGGGCAACAATGATTAAATTTCTTAGATATAAAATTAACGAGTATAATATGTAATTGTACATAATAATATAATGGGTGGGGCGTTTTAAACAGGTCAGCCGAATAACTCGCTTGTTTTTGAAGATAGGAGAGAAGATAGGAATACTCTGAGACAATTTATTTTCTATTGCAGTTGACTTCGGCTGACCTCGAACTACCTTCGATTCGTAATAGGTCATTGTATTCGCCTTGAAACACTCTATCGGAATGTAAGTAAAAAAATATACCGTTCCATTTAAAAAAACAGAGTTCACCTCCGTATCTCCTTCACGCCTCCACCTACACAAAAATTGATAACATCAAATTACGAACCTCCCGATACCAAGTAACTTTGGTCTAAACGCGTTTCTCCTATCTTCAAAAACAAGCGAGTTATTCAGCCGACGTGTTTCAAATGCCCCCCACCCTGTATAATTACACGTGTAATATTCAAAATTACTTAGCGAAGTTTCTTAATTACACATCCGTGTAAGGTTTCGGACAGGAACGTAACGTCGAGTCTGAAGAATCTCCGCGAGACGAAACGCTGCGATAAATCGCGGCCAACTTCGTGAGTTGGCCGCGGGACGAGGCGATCGAAACGCGAATGCCGGATTCGGTTTTGGGAAAAAATGTTATTTAATACCGCGTGGGCAACGATATGGTGCGCCGTACAGCGCGCTGCGTTTATCTCGAGGATTATATGGGTGGAAAGTGGGCACAACGAGAAAAACTGTCATTCGACGGCTGGTCAATGGGCTTGGCAAAGCAATACACGATGTGTTATATTCGCAAAGTTGACGAAGCAGGCTCAAATAGAACGGCTTTCTTGGTGTCTGCGATTCCGACACGCTTGTAAATAACGTTTCTCGTTTGTAAATTGCTCGCGTTTCGTTTAATGCTCGATTACGCGCCGTGCAAACGAAATTTATTTGCCACGCGAAGGATGCGATTTCGAGTTAAAGTTTCTTTCGCTTTGCGAGGAAATAATAGGCGCGCCATATTTTCTGTTTTTTATTATCTTACCGAATCACGTGTGATCTATTCTCTTCTATTAAGGTATATTTGACAGAGTAGGTTTCACGTTTCGTGAAAGATTCGTTGTTGTGAGAGACGTGTTTGGAGGAGAAAGACACTTTTCGGAAGACCTAATATTAAGAGCAGGAATTTTTTTCAATCGACACATGGGCACAGGAAGTGTGGCGATTGATGGTAATTAAGATAGTCGAACGAAGCGTCATGGAAATTCACACTTTCGTGTGGACGCAGGTAACGAAATGGATTTTCCATAGAAACTCTCATCCTCCGAGTATCGGTACCTTGTCTTGTTATAGATATTTCGTAGAGGAAAGTAGACAAATATGGAGTGCCCCGTCTTGTTTTTCGAATGTCATTTTTAGAAAATCAATCATGATTAAAAAAGTTTCTTACGAGCATTCGATCGTAAATTTACGCGCTATTTAAGACTCTTAGTTTTTTTAGTCTTCTAACGCTACGAACAATTTTCAATATACAACTAACGCTAAAAAAAAGGAAAAATATAGAAGTTGTACCTAATATGCAGCAGATACTCAAACATGATGTACCGAACTAGGTACCATATTTTCATAGAAAACAAGCAGAAAATAGTTTCATTCTCTATTATTTTTGTCTCTTGTCTCGCAAAGTAGAGAAATACAGTGGTTCTGGAGATTTGAAAATGGTTCGCGTCTTCCCTTTTCGTGCCATTTTTATGGCCGGAGTCGTCTCTTTTTCCCCTCCTTGCTTCCATTCTTGCTGATGTTTCCCTTACGCTATGCTGGAACAGGACATCCTGATACCTCACAAATAAAACAGCCTGTAAAAGAAGAGTAATCCAAATATGGAATATTGCATAATTGCAGCACTGCTGGCTGTCCATATTTGGAGTTTTACAAAGTGTTACAAAGCACGATATGCTGGTAAATACTCGCGATCGGAGACAAGTATGTCAGAAACGACAAAAAGCTCAAGCAAGTGGGATAAAATAATAACAAACACAAATTAAAAAAAAGAAAAAAAAAGAAAAGAAGAAAAAGAAAAAAAACACGTCACATGTACACACATCGTGGAAAGTTTTCGAACAGCAAGAAAATAAAAAGATCCTGCCACGACGTTAACGTTTGCTCGACCAATGAACCACGCAACGTGTACGACAGCAAAGTGAACGACACAGTCCACAGCCGCGTTTGAGCGACGTTCGTTTCTCAGATCTTGAGAAATTCCATATAGCCTGTAATATTCCATATTCGGCTACTTTCCTCTGTATCTTCGCGTATTACGATACACTTTGTACATTTCCGCGTACATTACGTTGTTCGTAATGTCGTTCATAATGTCACCGGAGTTGCATCGATCGATCCTCTCAACGAAATCTTAGCCAACTCGGCCCATACTATTAATAGTTGTAGGAATATACGTCGGAGCTCGTAGCGGCCTAGTTAATCGGCGAATGGCGCCCCGTGCAAAGCGCAACAATAGAATATTACATTTTATTAGGGGTTCGCGTGTCTCTCTGTATCCTTCCCGCTCTTTGTTCCCTTTGTTTCGGCCGGTGCTGTGCACGCACGGAGAATAGAGTCGACGTCACGCTGCGACGGTGCAATTAGCGTCGTATTAGCGATAGCGATGGGATCAACAGCGATACGTACTTCACAGTGTCTCGTAGAAAGTATTTCGACGGTTTTAAACCGTAGGAAAAATTGTTTGCACGGTGGTTGGAAAAAGCATTGGAACGTGGTCGCATTTGTTGCAGCATTTACGTATTAGTTAATTTTCTGAAGAGATCTGAGATCTGAATGTATTAAAAATATTATCGAAAAACGTCTTTGGGGAAGATATCAATTTCTTGTATTCTTTCTGATAGCTGCTTTAACCTAACAGTAGCACCAGTAAGAGAAAAAGGAAATTACAAAAGAATATGATCTAACAATTCCCCCAATCTAACAGTATGTAATAACAACAAGAATAATGTTGAAATTACAAATTTAATATAATTTGATTAATCTAACTTGATATAAGCCAGTAGCTGCTTTGATCTAACGGCAGTATCAACAGGAATAAACAAAGTTAGAAAATCTAATGTAATCTAGTGACTCCCCCAATCTAACAGTATGTAATACCAACAAGAATAATGCTGAAATTACAAATTTAACATGATCTGATTAACCTTACTTGATATAATCCAGAAGCTGCTTTAACCTAACAGTAATACCAGCAAGAAGAGAAGGAAATTACAAAATTTAATATAATATAACAATTCCCCCAATCTAACAGTATGCAATACCAGCGAGAATAATGCTGAAATTAGAAATTTAACATAATGTGAATAATCTAACTTGATATAGTCCAGTAGCTGCTTTGACCTAACAGCAATACCAGCAAGAAGAGAAGGAAATTACAAAATTTAATATAATCTAACAATTCCCCCAATCTAACAATATGCAATACCAACGAGAATAATGCTGAAATTACAAATTTAACATAATCTGATTAATCTAATTTGATATAAGCCAGTAACTGCTTTGGCCTAACAGCAGTACCAACAGGAATAAACAAAGTTACAAAATCTAATCTAGTGACTCCCCCAATCTATATGTAATACCAACAAGAAAAATATTGAAATTACAAATTTCATTAATCTAACTTGATATGATCCAGAAGCTGCTTTATCCTAACAGTAATACCAGTAAGAAGAGAAGGAAATTACAATATTATGTATGTAATACTAACGAGAATAATGTTGAAATTAGAAATTTAACATAATGTGATTAATCTAACTTGATATAGTCCAGTAGCTGCTTTAACCTAGTAACACCACCAACAGCAACGAGAGAAGAAATAACAGAATTTGCTATTACCTGTCTAAAGAAAAAAGAAGAAAAAAAAAAGAAGAATAAAAAAGAGAAAGAAGTTCCACAAACAAGACGTTTTACGTAACGTTGGTTTGCTAGGCGAGCAAAGTGGCACAGCACGTAAGGGTTGAACACCGTTTCCTGTGCGCCGGAGAAATCAATCCGCGAACACGGTGTACGTCCGGGTGAATTATTTTTTTCCCGTGGCCTGCACGGTTTTTCCAGGAAACCGCATACGAGCCGCACGATTTCCCTTCGCGACGATGAGCATAAGAAGCATAAGAAGTTGCGTTCCACGTGATCTTGGTAGCGCTCACGTACTCCGAGAGCAACCGAGCAGCAGATTTAGTAGCCGTCTAACGGTTCCGCGAGGTTCTCGCCGTGTTCTTCGGTTTACCAGCAAACACACACGATGCAACACAATCGGCCAAGTGGCAGTCCCACACTGCTGCCTTTTCCTGTTTGTTCCTAGGGTTCTTCGATACCCGGTACCCGATTCTCTCTTTGTTCTTCTTTGTTCAGCCGAGTCGATAGTCTCGTAAGGATGCGAGTGCACTGACCTATGGAGGATGCTTGGCTTTTTAGGAGAGGCGTTCGATTTTCTGAAGGACGTGGCACAGCGGATCGACGATCTTAAGCTCGCTGCGATCTTTTCCATCAGCGTCGAACCGATAGGATTTTCCACATCTTAAAAACTATCCGCAATTCGAACAATCTGTTATCGGTGTGCGTAGCTACAATCCTCCCTCGATTAAGTAAATTTAAATGAAAATAATCAACTCAATTTGTGAATCAAGGAGAATAATCAAATAGTCAAACTTTTTCTTTTTATAAAATACAAATTTTATAAATAGCAATAGTTTTACTGGAAGTATAAAGGTATCGTACCGCTAAATGTCAGCTATAGTGCTTTTTACTAAGATCTTCGGCTCTTATAGCAAATGCAGCGAAATAAAGTTTCGAATTGACGCGCATACGCGTCGAACGCAGTTAACTGGTGAGGAGACATTCGATTTTCCGAAGGAAGGTGAAAGATAAGTAGGTTTCAGCTTCCTTTTGTTCGTTATCGATCCCATTATAGAATTTCTCTGACGTTGAAACTTAAGTTTCATGGAAAGTATGAAAGAAATATAAAAGATCCTTCAAGGGCCGTGCAGGGCCGAGAGGTTTCTCAGATTTTGACTTTTTCTGTAGAACTGTAGCGTGTTTGGACCGCGACTACGATCGAAGATACGTCGAAACTTTAGCTCCCGGAAGAATTTTCCTTTCAATGGGATTGCAACGATACGCGCAGGACGATTTCTTGAAAGACGAAAGACTCTTCAGAGAGTAGAGTTTGGCAACTGGTTCGCCGATTACTTTCGCGCCAATACCAATAGCACCAGCTGCATTTCTATATTTTCTACAAATCGTAGAAATATTTCAATTTAAGAAACTCGCCATACGAATAAAATCTGGTTTCCACGTAATTTCTTAATTCCTCTTCTAAATCCGAACAAATCTAATTTCCATCTGATAATCCACGCAAGACACGCGATTTCTACTTTTCTCTTAGAATTCGTCCGACTGCCCAAATTCTTCCAATTTCGCTCGATCGTATGCGCAACACGTAAATCGTCCGTAATGCGTGCACGACCGATAATCACGAGGGAATTCGAGCAATTTCCTGTAAATTGCACACGATCGTTATCGGTACAAGCGGCACTAATAAAATCGTTGGCAGATGCGAGATTAGTCGATCGAACTTCTACCGGAAATAGGTCAACGGTATTCCACGGCTAACTACACCGTCCGGAAGGGATTTGCGGCTTCTCGTGTCGCTTGCTTCGACCATAAACGTATTTCCTGCGTACCTGCTCACGAACATGTTTCATTCTTGCACATAATACCTTCTCTATAGCAATAATAGCTTCACAAACTATAGCGGTAAGCAACAAACTGTACATGTCTTAACACTAAACCTACCGACGCTTTTCGTATGTTAGGCTGTCCGGAAAGTTTCTTTCGTTTTATAAGGAATACACGACATTTTTTCTTTCGTATTGTTTTATCGAATTACGTGCGATCGTAATTATAGAAAGGGAAGAAAATGGACCATAGATTCAGGATTCAGGAAAATAATAGCAAACGAAAAATGTCGTGCATTCGTTGTTTCCTTATAAAACGAAAGAAACTTTCCGGACAACTTAATATTTATTTAGACAGACTACAAATTTTTCTTGGAAAAAAAAGCAAACTAGAAATAGATACCGAAGAATATATCGTACGTATATTTTATGAAAAGTCATAGATTAGAAAGCGATCTGATAACGTTGAAATAAAAAAATACAATTGTAAAATATGTAAGATTTTATATAGAAATTTGTGTAGAAATTTGAAAGCGGTCAATTTGACCGGCGCGGTAGGTTTAGTGTTGATCGAAATAAGAAGTCGTACGAACTACGTGGAAGTATTTAACAAGACGTCGGTATTATTATTATTATTATTATTATTATTATTCGTTGAATTAACGCCTTCGTATAATACGAACGAACTATGCGTGTATCGGTTTCTAGTCTTCAGAGAAGAAGGCAGAGAAGAAACTGATAGAAACTACGTTTATTCATAATTGTAAACTTGAAATATCTGCGAGATGGAATCGTTACTTTCTTACTGATATATTTTTAACCCAAGCTTGTTAACTATGCTCGTAACCAGCGAAAGCCTGGCGCTTGTAATAATAATAATAATTATAATAATAAATAATATCTTCGAATCGGGGCTACGGAGGAATAAAATACACCAGACGAAATAGGTTACGCTCCAATCTTGCGAGAGTGTTTTCTAATCTTATCGGCTCGATCCATAGACAGATTGCAACCAACTCTTGCGCAAAGTTTCGTCGAAATCGGCCATTACCGGGATCGTAGAAAACTGTTTTACCACGTATCGTAGAAACCATTGTGCTTTTCTTTTTAATAATTTACGTATCTTCTCGCATCGCGCGTGTTCCTTCCGTTCTTTCAAATTTCCCGCTGTTGAAGTGGTTAACACTTCTAAGGAAACTCTACTGACTCTGTACCGACTAATTTTCTGACTCACTAAAGCCATCGACAGGCCATAGACAAAAGACGACCAGCTCAAACTGTATTCATATTATACCAACATTTCTTTGTTAAATATATTTTACTATCTGACAGTTTATCCACGCGCTTTTCTCTCTATCTATATAATCCATAACCACAACACCCGCGCATCGAGAAACGATAAGGAAGATCCGCGCTCTAGCAGTTACATCATTTTTTACCTCCATTTTTCTTTTCCTTTTTTTTTTTCTTTCTTGTAAAATAGACTCCCAAGACAAATACAGCGAGGAAGCAGGGCGCGGAACGATCCGTCGATCGTGCTCCGTCTGCAAATTTCGAATTCGCGATCAGCGCGCCTGCTGGTAATTTGCCGAGGACGAGGGAAACGAATCGGATCGATTTGTCATGGAATCCGCACGTGCACCGTGAGTTACAGCGCAGCCGAACGATTTCTCCGCTCAAGATCGGCATTTCGAGCGGTTTGCGCGGCACGTGGGAGGCGAAACGGACTCGATGCTAGGCGAACGCAGTGGCGTAACCGGTAAACAAACTCGGGAAAGAAGGACACCCTGCGACGAGATCGAATAAACCTGTTCGGTTAACTCGTTATCGGGGAAACGCGAAACGGGTTATTAAAAGCGATCGGTTTTATGGCCGGCGATGCGCGGGGCAACTTGATGTATTTACTTGTACGTGTTCCAGCACTTACTTACAAGAAGCTTGTATCGTTACTCTGCTCCCTTTCTTTCTGAATTTCCTGCATACTGTAGATTATAGTATCGCGGCAGAATCTTGATAGTCGTGATGCAGCTTCGGATGAAAATAGACGCGGCCATTAAAATTCCCTGATGAATGATCGCATGGAATATCGGAGTAACGCCAGGCAACGACGAGCAATTGCTCCGCGAAGTGCCAATCGAAACGGAATTAAATACGACGTCACGAAGTTTCTTCGTTGCGTCGTACGTTACGACGCGTGTTACGTCGTTTCGAGTTTATGGCAGTTTTGGTACGTGGAACTATTCAGGTTGTAGCGTAAAGCTCTTATCAGAGAAACTGAAGCGTAAGATACAGCGCGAAGTGTCAATCGAAACCGAATTAAATACGACGTCACGAAGTTTCTTCGTTGCGTCGTACGTTACGACGCGTGTTACGTCGTGTCGAGTTTATGGCACTTTTGGTACGTGGAACTATCCAGGCTGAAGCGTAAAGCTCTCATCAGAGAAACTAAAGCGTAAGCTACAGCGCGAAGTTTGTAATCGCAGTAAAAAATACATGTCAGATTTTGCTCGTATCTTACGAAGAATCTTTCGAATCTTCAAAAATGCACCGGCGGGACTGTACGAGATTTCTATGAAAAATCAGACGATCGTTTCGAGCGCTCTGGTAGTTCCAGCGTCACAGGCAACGGGAGATCTCGTCTGACAAAAATATCAAAAAGGTGGGCAAAAATTCGAAGGAAAACTGAACGCAATCCACCCAGTGGTTGTACCAAGATGAAAAATCATTGTAAATCGAACGTATTATCTTTATTACTTTATCATTACGCCAAACCAGAGAAAATCTTCCAGCAAACGATCAAAAAATCCCAAGCAACAAAAGTAGCAAAAGATGGCCGGAAGATTCCAACGTGAACCACAACGTAAACTAGGAAATCCTTGAACGAAAGGGTACAATCAGAACGATAAAATGTATCTGTATGTTTATTACGGCGATACCGAAATCGGGGAAAGCCTCGAAAGAAACGAAAGACGCTCGGAGATTGCAAGCGAAACCGAACGAAAGGCTGCCGAATGTCTGGAACGAAAGGGACAAATCCGATCGATCTGGATCGCTCGTTAACGCAAGAGTAGATCATGTAGCTGCCAGCGACGAAGCAGCTGATCCTGCAGAGTCGCCAGTCGTGTTATCCGACCGAGCATAGAAAGAGGAAGAGGGACTCGGTTCGATCGACGGCGACGACGCGTCGACTCTCGTTCGTTCGTTCGTTCGTTTCGTTCGTGAGACCGGTTTTCTGGCCTATGCTTGAGACAGAAAAGTGCCGTGGCGAAACGAGACCGCACCCCGTGGCTCCGCGGTGGTATTCCTGTCCCACGTGAACCTTATGCGATACAGAAACGGTGTGCACTGGCGAGCAGAAGTCTCCCGCACTGGTGCCATCCTCAGTGTTTACCGTGCTGTCTCGACGACGACGACGACGACGACGCGACGCCTTGTGTCTCCTCGCGTCGTCTCCTTTCCTCATGCACTCGTGCGGTCGCACGTCGTTAATCGCGAGCTCGTACGGAAGTGGAAGACGAAGAGAATCGATCGTCGAAATAGTCGAAGCTAGGAAGTCGTGCGTGTTTCTTTTCTCTTTTTTCATTTTTATTTTTATTTCTTTCTTTCGTATTTTTATCTTTATCGTCGGTTTGCTTACGCGATACGAGTGGACCGAGAGTGGAAGACGAAGAGAATCGATCGTCGAAATAGTCGAAGCTAGGAAGTCGTGGGTGTTTCTTTTCTCTCTTTTTTTCATTTTTATTTTCTTTTTTTCGTATTTTTATTTTTATCGTCGGTTCGGTTAAGCGATCTGAGTGGACCGAGAGTGGAAAGTCTGGCCACTTTGATCGATGCAGATGATCGAAAGTATCACGGACACGGATGATAGTCGATACGAAGGTCGAACGAAGACTTTATTCAGCGATTAGAAATTGATCGGTGGCTATTTTTCGCGTTCTTATTGCACGTTCGGTCAGACACAATTTACGGACATTACGCTTTGCAGATTCGTTGCACGTTTCTGAAGTATTGAAAGTCGCCATGGATGCTAACGACAAGCAGGATTCGTTTAATTACGGAGATTAGGCGATCGTGGGTGTATTTCCTTGGCTTCGTCGTTTGCTCGGTTTGATCGCGGTAAGAGTGCATGGAAAGTGGCAAGTCCGGAGATTTCGTTAGTGGAGACGATTGTAAACATGGCGAATACCGATGGAAACTGATAACCACGCGAAGATTCTGTTTAGCGATAGAGTTCGCGATTTGTAATTGGAAATTCGGAGATTCGATGCGACAGAAATGAAAAGTTTTGCAGTTTCATAGAAACTTGATAGACGATAACATTGATGAGATCTGACAATCTAAGATTCTCTACGGCGAATACAACTTTTTGAACGTTACAACATTACAAATACGGTTCTGTGTGAAAATGAGAATCTTCGTATTAATCCATCCGTTGCTATTTTTCCTTATTTCGGCGACAGTTTGAGCGACTTCGTATTCCAAAAAAAGGAAAAAAAAAAAAAAAAAGAAGTAAAGAAAAGTAAAATACCATTTCTCAAGAATATCATCAGCACAATTACCGACGATGAAACCATGTCCTCGAAATAACCGCGACGAGACCTCGATCGCAAGCAACGATCGTTGCGCAACGATCTACTGCAAACGTCGAGATTAGAAAAGTTCGTCCGAAAGGACAACTCGATTTTTAAAGGCCCGTCTGCTCGATCGAAATCGCTTCTGCGATTTCCCCGACAACTTGGCCAGAATCCTGCGCAAGACACCCGTAAAAGAAGATGGTATCGCGAAGATGACGCAGAGAGTCGATTCGGTAAGTGTCCGCTCGCCAGACAACAAATTCTCAGCAACGAGCTTCCACGCTATCTTCCAGGCATCGTGCGAACGTAACAATCGCGCGTAGTAGCCAGTCGCTCGGTTCGTCGGAAGAATCACGGAATCGTGTTAATCGTTCGGATCGATGTAATTGGCGGACGAATGGGACAAGGATCGGCTGAAGGATCGTGGGCGATCCGCCAAGGTACGGCCGATCGCCAGGACTTATTTGCCCCCTTGTTTACGATCCTTATTTCACCGCGACGTTATTATTATTATCATGATCGCGTCCTCGATGAATATTCATAGCTAGCGGGGTTTAACCGAAGCCGATGATGATAAACATCGGGCCTAATGTTTCATTCATACCGGCCCCGCGTTGCCGGACATAATGAGCCGGTAGAATGAGAAATTAGCTGCGTGCATACGATTTTAATATGCCGTTCATTGTTAGGCGCGATCCGATCCTCGGCAAGCAATTTTCCTCCTGGTAATCGTTTCTCGTTGCTCAGGATATTCGTATTTTATCATCAAAACTGAGAAATCTGGGGAAATAGATACAGGATCCTGTGGCTCCGTGTTGGTCCAGTCTTTTAACAGCGGAAGATGCTTTCTTTTTTCTTGCGTATATTTTATGTTTATATTTTTGCATTTAGATGTGTCTTGGATTTTTATTCACGTGTTTATGTGTTCCTGGAGGAGGAAGATATTCGGATATTTCATGGCAGAAATTCAACGTTCGTAGTGCGATGTAATTGATAGTGTGGGCTAAATTGTTTCATTTTATTTTCTATTCGATATAATAGAATTTCATCGCTCGATATCACGAGAAGTCGACTACGTTGGAAAATAGGGAAAATCGTGTTTTTGATTTACGAGCACAGTAGTCGGTTTGAATTTGCATTTTCGCTTCGTAAGCGTAGCGCAGCAGCGTTTCTAGAGACTTAAACGTTCTTCCCTGGAAGCTCGGTGTTGCGTTAGATTTTGAAGGTTTTGTCGTACGCGGCAACAGCAAGTCGCTGAAACAACGCAGAAGAAACGTTAAATGGAAGATTGGATCGAAAAGCGTCGAGATTCAATTAATAAAATGAAAGTGCCTGCCGTCAAACGCGATGGCGCTTTCACAAAAAAAGGCTGAAAAACTTCACGGTGAATTTGGTGGAACGAATTCGTTGGAAAAATGAAAAAGTCGCCCGGCCTTAGAGAATAGCGACGGCAGAAAGGGAGAAAGCGCTTTTGACGCGGTGAAAATTCGCCCGATTGTTTGCAAATTAATACAATCCGTTCCGCGATACACTCGGCGTCGATATCGATCGCAGCCGACTTTCGATGAAAAATCGTCATTCTAAAGACGAATAGCTTTTACTCTATCGAACAGTGAATGTTAACTTTTACGACTATCGGGTTCGATAAACTTTAGGCTTTCTATGAAATTCTTTTTATATTTGCCTCGCAACGAAGATCGCCAAGAACGTAGCGCGAATATTCTTCGTAGATCATCGCAATTATAGACTGCGTCGAATATTTCGATTCCTCCAGGCAACGCTGAACCGTTTCCCCATCTTAGGAGCCAAAGTTCCCCCACCATGCGATTACCCCACTTCCTACTGCGTTTTACAGAATCTTCAAACAGGAAAACGATACTATTTTCTATGGGGAAATCGTAGTTTCAAATTGTGAATATTCTAAATTATTCGAATTAGCAAATAAAAATGATTTCATTTCGAATCTTATTCCGCTTACGATATTATCGATGTTTGTTAATTGTTATCTTTTGAAATGCGTCGATCAAGGAGTTCGAGACCGAATTCGTGTGACTGACATCGACAACCAGTCGACAGCGAGGCACTTGATTGTCTCTTTCATTTAAATACAACTTTTACACGTACGAATGGCGAATCAGCGTACGTATGTTAATCGCCCAATACGTTTTCGTAATGTTTCGTTTAAAATTTTGATTGGCGCCTTTATCGTTGAAATTCGATGTATTATTTATTATCGAAAGTCCCATCCGCGATATACAGAGTGGTTGGTAACTGGTGGTACAAGCGGAAAGGGGGTGATTCTAGGTGAAAAAAGAGGTCGAAAATATAGAATAAAAATTTGTCGTTCGAGGCTTCGTTTTCGAGAAAATCCACTTTGAATTTTCCCTCTCGCGTGCACTTTATCGCGTCTCGTTATAGCGTATCTCACCGTAGATCATTGTCTCGATCGACGTTTTGTTGATAAACGCTTCCAACGTGACCGAAGTGTTTTCCTACCTATTAACTTATTATCCAATTTTTTTATTCTATATTTTTGTTATTCTTATTTTTTTATTCTATATTTTCGACTTCTTTTTTCGCGTAAAATCACCCCCTTTCCGCTTGTACCACCTATTAACTTCCCATCCGACTTTTTTATTGTAAATTTTTTTTATTCTATTTTTTTATTCTATATTTTCGACTTCTTTTTTCGCCTAGAATCACCCCCTTTCCGCTTGTACCACCTATTAACTTACTATCCGACTNTTTTTATTCTAAATTTTTTTTATTCTAAATTTTTTTTATTCTATTTTTTTTATTCTATATTTTCGACTTCTTTTTTCGCGTAGAATCATCGCTTTTCCGCTTGTACCACCAGTTACCAACCACCCTGTATATTCCGCAACATGGAAGGGAAAATAATTATTATTGTTACTAGTAGTATTTGAAAAATCTTCTCGGTAAAAACGTTGATTTTGCGAGTAACATGTATGAATCGGGGGATGAAAAATTGAGAATTGAAGATCCAGGGGCTAATTCGAGGACCGAGGTTTCGCGTTAACGCAGAATCCGACGATTTCGGTTAACGACAAGGGAAATATACAACAGCTAAAAAATCGCTATGAAACGAACAGCGTTGATACTTGGGCATCGACGTGAGATTTCACGAAACATTTCAAGCCAGATTTAGTAACGAAAATAATCCTGACTAAGAGGAAAGTTCAGCATGGGGTGCACGCTGCCTACGTGTACGCACGCGGAAGGCAACGTGTTAAAGTCTTGTTCTAGACTCTGCGTTTTAAACATCCCGTATAGTAAAAGTCAAAAGTTCTGTCTGAAGATGACAAAAATAAATATCCTCCAAAGCGTCGTTAGCTCCGATTGTAGTGCTCGTTCGAAAAGCTTCGCGTGCAACTAATTGAAACTACCATTTTTCATGGTAACTTGCAACGATCTACGGGTGTTGGTTAAATTTTCGGACTGTACGATTTATTTTTGCACATTTCGTTTGCGCGTAATCGATAGAATTATTTATAAATACCGAGTTAATTATTTTTCAAAATCGATATTATTTATTTTATTTATTATTACTTAATCTTTTCGGTTTTACATCTCGTATAAAATCGATATATTACGATAAGAGTATTGCACGTCATTCGGAAATATTAAATGGAAAGATCGAAACTAATGGAAAAGAAAAATGGCGGAGAATGCAACGAACGAAGAATATAAATCAGCGGTAATTTGAAACGAGTATCGGCAACATGCTTCTACTTTCACGTTATTCTAATAATCTGGGTAAACAATATTTCGTAAGTTGACGAGTCCGAGTTCGGCGAGCAACACGTACGCGCGACCAGTTTTCCCTTAGCCTTTGCTCGTTTCGAAAAAAGGTTTCTCTTTTTCTGTTACAACTCGAAGAAACTTCAAACTTTGCGTTTGCTCGAAACGAGTTGCTTTAGTCGATTCTCTTAGGAAAATTGGTTTCCGATAAATTGAAAAATTAAGCTTCTGCATCAGAATTAAGAAAATTATCCAAATAAAACGTTAAAAGAGGCAAAAATAGCTCGTCTTCGATAAAAAAGACAAGTCATCTCTGTTAAATTAGCTCGTTAATTCACTAAGATTAATCCATTTCAACGCGACTGTATGAAAATTAAAATCAGCTTCAGTTTAGTAAAAAAATTACTTTTGTTAAAATTATCTAACTTTGGCAATTTGATTACCTCTGTTAAGATTAGCTTAACCGTGGCAAAATTTATCCGTTTCAATAAAATTCTACCAAGATTAAAATCGATGTAACTTTTCTACTAAAATCCTTTGCATTAATTTTTCCCACTATTTTATCTCAAAATTAAAATCACTTCAATTTTAATGCAAACGTTAGTTTCGTTGGAATCGACTAGGTTTTACAATTTGCCCAATCTTATTAGAACTAGCTCGATTATCCCAAAAGCTTCAACGAACCCACGTTAACAAATTTTCCACGCATTTTTTCAGAATGAATTCGATCTTTAACAAAACCGATGTCTTTTCGTCGCTCAGCTAGTTGACTTGGCCAAGTTTACTTGTCTTCCAATTTTTCTACGCACAGATCGCGCGTATTTAGTTACTGTATTACTATTCGAACGCAAGAATCCTCGCCATTGCCAACTAGCTGGCGTATCGAATGGCCGTGCCCGGTGTTCGATGTCGTTCGACGGATCGCTCGTTCAAATTTAATGCCGGCCTAGTATTAGGTCATTATTAAACGCGTCTGACTTTTTTCCCTTCGTGACACCGCGTCGATGTCGGACTTGGACTACGACGACCACTTTCACGCGCGCATACATTACACCAGTCGGAAAGCGTAGTAAACAGAACGTAGTTTCGCAATGGACGCGCTGCAATTGGATATAAAATAGCGTGTGCCCTGTCACGGACAGGCTATTCAGAATTTTCGACCGGCATCCGCAGGAATTTGTCTCACTACATCGAGTTTCCCAGAGAAATTTCTACTTTGTTTACATCTACTTTGTTTTCGCGTAGAATCAACCCCTTTCCGCTTGTGCCACCCATTAACTTACCATCCGACTTTTTTATTCTATTTTTTATTCTTATTTTTTTATTCTATATTTTCCACTTCTTTCTTCGCGTAAAATCACCCCTTTCCGCTTGTGCCACCTATTAACTTACCATTCGACTTTTTTTATTGTAAATTTTTTTTATTCTATTTTTTTATTCTATATTTTCGACTTCTTTCTTCGCGTGGAATCACCCCTTTCCGCTTGTGCCACCCATTAACTTACTATCCGACTTTTTTATTCTATTTTTTATTCTTATTTTTTTATTCTATATTTTCCACTTCTTTCTTCGCGTAAAATCACCTCCTTTCCGCTTGTGCCACCTATTAACTTACCATTCGACTTTTTTATTCTAAATTTTTTTAATTCTATTTTTTTATTCTATATTTTCCACTTCTTTTTTCGCCTAGAATCACCCCTTTCCGCTTGTGCCACCTATTAACTTACTATCCGACTTTTTTATCCTAAATTTTTTTTATTCTATTTCTTTTTATTCTTATCTTTTTATTTTTTTTGCACTTCTTTTTTTGCGTAGAATCACCCCCTTTCCGCTTGTGCCTCCCATTAACTTATTATCCGACTTTTTTATTCCAAAATTTTTTATTCTTATTTTTTTTAATTCTATATTTTCGACTTCTTTTTTCGCGTAGAATCACCCCCTTTCCGCTTGTGCCACCAGTTACCAACCACCCTGTATATTTTCTATATTCTCACGTGTCAGGCACCGGAAACAAATACAAGCGGATTTATCGTTGTTTTTTCACGCGTGCTGAGTAGCACGGAGGAGAGAATTATACCGAGATCTATGCGAATAAAAACTATACGCATCATTCGTACGTATTGACTGGATACATAGACGCAAGAATAAATTTGCAAAGACGTGCAAATAATCTTCGCAGAGACAGTGGACGATTCGAGTCTTCGGTTCTTGCTAATTTGCAATTTATTTCAATACTTTTCCTCTCTTTTTCTTCTTCCTGTTTTTCCACGAGACGTAGGTACAGTGAACTCTGTTCTTTTGTAACGTAGAAAAGCCGATCGGTGTAACGAAGGTCGTGCTGTTTCTGGCCTCCAACGCGGTACCAGTGGCTTTTCGTCGGCTTCCACAGAGATATTAGCTAAGCGAACGGCTACGTACATATATGGAGGTGAAACAGCCGGTTCACAAAGGACATTCCATTCCATCTTACGCTGGCTGCATTAGCTTTGAACCACCGTGGCTGGCTACCTCTTCGATGCCACAGTCGGAAGGTTGAAACAGCGTGTGCCCTCGGCTTTGATATTCAGAGCTGCCATACGGAAGAGGAAATTCCACGCAGGCGAAAGAGGAATTTTATTTCGACAAATTTCTAGTACAAAGCAACTATGATTGTTCGAATTTTGGCGACATTCCGGAGATGGAAATGTCGCAAATCGATGGAATATCCGGAGATATCGCGATATCGTCGCTTCTCAATTTTTGATAAAGTTCCCTGCGTGGATGGACAGGAAACTTTCGAATAACGTTGCATACGTGTTTTTTGGCTGCTCTGAAATTTTGTAGCTGGCCAAAATATCCAGGAATATACCGCACGCTAATCGTGAATTCTCACAGGAATTTTCACGAAATCTAGACCAATAAAAATCGATCGTGTTCCAATGTTATTCTTAGACTTCAACGGGACGATGAAAGTCTGACTGAATATGAACGCTTGATAAAATGAGAAAAATTCCAAATAAAAATAATGGATGAAATCAAATCAAAAATAATCGAACGGTGCATGTTTCTATCCTATTATAAACGACCGTGTACCATTTGTGCTCCACGAAGACGATACTTTCACGTGTCCACTCGCCACGCTTAACATATCTAGAAATATTACATATTATAATATTTTATATCATAATATTTTGTATAAAATATCTTAAATTATTATTATTAGCTAATATTACACAATATCACAGTTTTTTACATCGCATTCACCAAGATACGACTGTGCAGTCTACTGATAAAAAAGAGCGCAGTCCGCTAGGAAAAAAACGCAGCCTGCCAGTGAAAAAGAACGTAAAAACACGCGTAACAGACAGACATAAAAAAAAAAACATATCCGCCTATCAATAAAAAAAATCCGCTGCATCGCGCTGTTCAAACGCTGTTTGCAGCCTTCGACTCGCTAGATCCGACGAATCGAATCATCGAATCGCTCACTGGCGTATAATATGGTAATTTACGATGTTCCATACGGTTGGAATTTCTGAGTGCAGATCAGACGAAGCAATTCGACGCTCGTTTAGCCGATAAATATCCGAACGCTCGGAACACGTTCGAAACTGAGGAAGAGACGAGAAACGAAGGACAAGCCGCGACGAGATGGTTGGCCGCAGGAACAGCGTTGCTGTTTGTGAGAATTTCGAGGACGAAACGCGGCGAATCGTCGTATTATGCGTGCGATGTTGTGCACGGGCGAACAGCTGCGTTTGATTCGCACTGTAAACCCGCCGTTCTAATTACGTCAATTGGCCGTCATTGTTCTTAGGCACGTACGTAAGACTGGGAGAACGATTAACGCGACGGCGACCAGTGACTACTTGGAAACTGTGGCCCTACGGTGACTGCCGAGGCAAATGTTTCCGAAGCGCACGTGAAATTAAGGTCGATCGTTAATAATAGAAACGAGACGAGGATATCGGGCTGGTTATTATTCGCGTGTGTCTTCGTGAAATCTGCATCGCGCTCGAGCTATCGTACGAGTCGGTGTGACCGCTAGCAAGACGAAAACGGTTAATCGTTCGCGACGTTCCGCGTGCAGTTGGTGCAGGGAAGTACTCGAACGCTCTTAGCAACTTTTCGATGCGACGCTGAAGAATCTGTAGTAATATTCGTTACTTATCGTCTTTATGAAAAGAGAGAGAGAGAGAGAGAGAGAAAGAAATGTTGGGAATAAAATTTGTCGTATTCTAGGGACCATTTGTCGTGTTACTGTGTTTCGTATTAATTAATTGCACGTGTTGATTTGCAAATTAGTGACGTTTACGAGTACAACGTCTTTGTTTCTTGGTAGAATGTGGGACAAAATTTGATTCCGCTAGAAAGCAAACAGCGCTCCGAAATTTTGCACGCGACTGTGTACGTATATTATAAGGAACATTTTGAAATCTCATTTGCAAATATTCGGAACGTCTCAAAATTTACGACTGTATTCTACTTCTCGTTCAAATCGCAATTTAAACGGCCAATTGCAAGCACTTTCCACTCGCGACGAGTATACTCGTCGGTAACGGCCAACCGGTTAAACTTACCTATTCATGGCTGTGTATTAACTTTTATACGCGGTGTAGCTTACAAGCTAACTTATAAGCGCGGTAAACGTTTCGAAACTTTCGTGTTGGTTCTCGATTTTATATATCTCACTACTAGAATATCATACGACGTAAAAATACACGTTTATTAAAAAGTAGATATTTGTAAAGAAAATTCTGTCGTATTAGGTTGTCCGGAAAGTTTCTTTCGTTTTATAAGGAAACAACGAATGCACGACATTTTTCCTCTCCTATTGTTTTCCCGAATCCTGAATCTATGGTCCATTTTCTTCCGTTTCTATTATTACCATCGCACGTAATTCGATAAAATAACGTGAAAGAAAAAATGTCGTGCATCCGTTGTTTCCTTTTAAAACGAAAGAAACTTACCAGCGCGATCAAATTGACCGCTTTCAAATTTCTACACAAATTTCTATACAAATTTTACATATTTTACAATTGTATTTTTTTATTTCGACGTTATCAGATCGCTTGCTAATCTATGACTTTTCATAAAATATACATACGATATATTCTTCGGTATCTATTTCTAGTTTTCTTTTTTTTTCCAAGAAAAATTTGTAGTCTGTCTAAATAAATATTAGGTTGTCCGGAAAGTTTCTTTCGTTTTATAAGGAAACAACGAATGCACGACATTTTTCCTTTCCTATTGTTTTCCCGAATCCTGAATCTATGGTCCATTTTCTTCCGTTTCTATTATTACGATCGCACGTAATACGATAAAATAATATGAAACAAAAAATATCGTGCATCCGTTGTTTCCTTTTAAAACGAAAGAAACTTTCCGCGCAACCTAGCAAATACAATTTATCAAAATACAATTCACCACGGAGTTCGATAATTTTAACTACACCGACAAATGTAGCATACACATACTTACTACGCAGTATACAGTTGCCGCTGACAAAACGCGTTGGTTGTTAATCTTAAGAAACCTCGAAAACAACCGAGAAGCCTGTACGTCGCAGCATCTCACCCAATATACAGTATTTTCTTAACACTAAACCTACCAGCGCGGTCGAATTGACCGCTTGCAAATTTCTACGCAAATTTGACCATATTTAAACCGTATTATCAGATAGCTTGCTAATCTACGACTTTTCAGAAAATACGCATACAATATATCCTACGTTATTTATTTCTAGTTTACTTCTTTTTTTTTTTTTCCAACAAAAATCTGTAGTCTGTCGTGCCTATCGCGAGCGGTAAATACACAATAAGTTTCGATAAATACACAAGAAGTGTAGGTTTAGCGTTAATAGCATGGCGCGCAACCGTAGCTATCTTTCCGCGAGACGAAAAAGGGAAAAGGAAAAGGAAAAGGGGATTAGGCGCCATGTTGTGTGTTGATTCACGTTAAATACGAGGATTAAGTTCATAACCGCAGTTCCATTGGCGATACTCGACGGATTAATGCGCCGGAACGACGACGGGCTGTGTGCTGCACGTAATTAGAAAGCACACGCGCGCATTTACGCGGAATCGCCGCGTTTGTTTTGCAATTAGCGAGTTGCCTCAGCCTCGAACAATTGAATTGCAACGTTCGCCCATCCCTGGCTTTTTCTTCTAGTTCAACGGGATAACTAGCTACGATAACGAAGGATAATCGTCGGCCTTTCAGAGCCAACTTTGCTCGCAGCCATTGTCGTAACGATTTATCGTCGTTGTTTAGAAACCACTTCGCAGCAACAATGATCGTTATCATCGGCATACACGATCGATGCGACGGCTCTATATTAGAATCTGAATCGTGCTTTCAGACAGAATATGCGCAGGTTCTCTTCTTCCGCAGACAGAGTAGGATGATGCGTCGAGGTTTGTTACGAATTAGAAACTTTTCTCGCGGTTTCCACGGTCGTCGTTTGGATGTTCGACGAAGTTCGAGATTTGCGAAGTTACGCGTTTGGGCTATCGGGTGTCGGAAAGTTGCGTACGTTCAGCTTGAGATATTTTCGCGTTTGGAATGTTACGACGTAAATATTTGCAGGTTTCAAATATCCGCGGTATTTTAGCTTAGAATATTGCCGCACTCGCAGCCACAGGAACATTAAGATTTGTTGCAAGTGTTCAAAGTTAACAGTGGAATATCTTGGAAACGAATATATCGTAGTGCGAATGTCCAGACGTTTGAACGTGCTTGCAAAGTTATTGCTCTGGTATCTTCGAACTTAAACTGCCACGATTTTTGGATATCTTAATCTGCAATTTTTAAAATGCACACACTTACGTATTAGAAGATTGTACTAGACTTTAAGCCTCGCTATAGTAACTAACACAGTATACAGTAACACACGTATATATTAGGTTGTCCGAAAAACTTTTCAGATACGTGTTTTACAACAATGCATCTTTATACAAACTTGTATGAAACTTAATCCGTCGAACGTTGTGGTCTTTATCTTGATAGAAGAAAACCGGTCGTACGTAATTCGATAAAATAATATAAAAGGACAAATGTTGTGCATCCATTATTTCCTTAGAAAGAGATTAGTTAGATATAAGAGCAGAGATAATAAGGATAATATATGTGAAACGAGATGTAAAACCGAGAAGCTCGTCCAAAGCCGAAAGGCACGGACTAAGTAACGATAAATAATAAATAAAATAAATAAATATTTCCTTAGAAAACGAAAGAAACTTATCGGACGACCTAATCTGTCGAATTTTCAGATGTTGCGTATTTACTCGAATTATGTAATATATCGATCCATGTAATATTTTCGTACGCGGAACGCTACAATCTAGGTATTTTGCAAACGCATTAGTTGAATGTTTGCCAACGTTTATGAAGACAAAATTTATTTGCAACACCTTCCAAAATACGACGCTTAAAGTGCACGCGTGCGCCGAAATTCCAACAGCAAGAATCAAACATGTAGCCAAGTGTGCACGCGATTACTGCAAAGTTACTGCTTGAATATTCATTAAAATTCGAACGTACCACGCAACAGTAATTAAAACAATTCTTCAAACAATTAACCTCCTCGACTTTAACCGTGAAGCTAACGACGTAAATGCCGCTGCATTGCGTAATTTTCGTTAAAATAAAATCAGCGAAGAAAGTGTTTCGGCAATCGGTTGCTTCTTTTAATTAACCAAAGGCGATCGTGCGCATAGCGATCGATCTTTCCCACAGAGCGGCGATATGCAAAATTCGACATTAGCCGAAGCGTGATCTATCGGCGTTCTTAATTAGCGGCTTGCCACATTTATCTCTCGGGTATTAGCAATCCTAATCGTCGGTCTTCCGGTGGCCGCGGCATCCCTAACGATAGTTTCATTCTATCCACGAAAAAAGCCCACCTTCTACAAGCAAATTCACACATGCTACGTCCACGTAAACTCTTACGTAATTTACACTTTATCTTTACACTTTTGCTTCTCTGTCGATCGCAGGTTAAATCGTAATAGGACGAATCGCTGGAAAACGAGTTAAATAACAAATTGCGGATTGCGAGTACCTATTTTTCGAGGTGAGAATCTCGCCTTTAGTATCTCGCGATTTCCTATTAGTACACATTTGGAAGATTTCCTAAAAATTGCTCAGAAATGTTTCTCGGGCGAATTGTAAATTACAAGCATTTCTGTTGGAGCTTAGAATCTCGTAGCGAGGATTTCACGTGGTCAGTACTTCGTGATTTCCTATTTAAAGGTTCGCAGAGATTTTTTGGTTGAATATTTGTCCTTTCGTCTAAGATGTTATACCAAGATCTTGCGAATTTAAGACGTGTTGCATCTGATGATTTGGAGGGCTTCTATTTTCTTTTAAAAATTCAATTTACGCTTTAACTATTTGCGACCAAATACATTTCCAAATATATGTACATTATCGGAAATTATTATCGTATAAATACGCATAAATATGCATTAAACGAACACGACGCGACGCTATAAAATTCACACACGTACGTTATTCGACGAAATTAGTAAGAATTTCAAATTTCCCGCCAATTTACGAACAACTTGTCTCGACCCTCTGCATCTGCGATTTTTCCCGACGGAATATTACGGAACAGGCGCTGGTGTTTGAAGAAGGTAATGGTACGGGTATTTTTAGTGTTTATGGGGTAACGGAGGGGTCTGGCGCGATATCGTGTTCGGTGTCAGGAAATCGCGAATAGTCTGGCTGAACTCTGCTGAATGGCCCTTTCAGCGCCTTCGACGGGACGTTCAATAAATACGACAATTAGAAACGTCGCGTTCGTTCGAATGTAATTTTTATTACTTAGCAGCCAGCCGGCTCGTAGCAGGAATATTTAATAAATACTCGGAACGTGCCCCTAATAAATCCCCTCGTTTCCCTTTCGAGCTATTGCCCTTCCTGCCAGCTGCTTTCTAGGAATTGTTATAACATAATATATATTTTTATTATTACGCTGTGTCGCATTTAATCCCTGCTTCATTTCCAATTCATTAAAACGTCTACGTTTTTGTGACGATATGCGTATTTTAATTTCGTTTCTGCTTCATTTTCAAGACATTAAAACATCTACATTTTTATCACGATACACGTTACTCTGTTACACCGTATTTAATTTTGCTCTTAATTTATTTTCATCTTACTTATCGTATTCCTAATCGACTTACGTTAAAATACGTGACAAATTATTTTCTCGTCACTTTACTCCGACTCGTTACTTTTTTCGTATATATTCTTGTATATACGTGCGATATAACGTGCACGATTATTATTATGCATTTAACATATGCACCTAATATCTCAAGATTTTAAGAATATTTTAATACGTTAGAAAGTTAGAGTCGTTGATTGGTATAAATTCCGCCGGATCGGATCTGATTTGATCGGAGCGAGAGATTTTCTATTTTTGGAATAGAAAAGACTGGCTCGGCGTGCAGAGTCGTGGGAAATAGAAAATCGATCGCCGATAAAATTGGCCGAAGCACAGCTTCCGACTCTGGGTAACTCGATCGCCTCGTTACGTGAAGGTTCACGTCCTCCTGGAGACACTCTCACTTCTTTCTTTCTCTCCTTTTTTCTTCTTCTTCTAATTCCTTGCGAGGGAGGTAGCGATGAAAGTGATCTCTCTCCCACTGGACGTCGGACATTCGACCTTAAACAAATTTTGAATCTTGTTCGCGATCAACGAACCGAGATGTTCAAATTCGACCACCGCCTACAAAATTGCCGCGAAATTTGAAGTTTGAAGAATTCCAATCGAAGAACAGGCCGTCTTCCTGGAAACTAGTTCTAATTATTCTCTTCAAAATGGGCGCGAAATTCGAGGTTCGGAAACTTCGAAAAAAAAACGCGAGTTTTGCCTAGAAAGAGTATACTATCCACGAGCAACGAATCGACGCGCCCGGTTCCGAGCGGCCCTTTTAAACTTGGCGCGAAATTCGAAAACTGTGAGATTCTCCGCGCATCCTGCGCAGAGTCCCCATTTAAACAGCACGTTTTCGTAATCAGCCAGTTAACGCGCCCGATTCTAATTATATGTTGCCTTCAAGATTGGCGCGAAATTCAAAGTCCAGAAAACGTCCACCTACCCCGGAGAAACACGTTTTTCCCCTAAACGTAAAAAGTCGTATCGTCCACGAGCAAACGAATCGACGCGCTCGGTTCTAAGCGGCCCTTTTCAAATTGCCGCGAAATTCGAAAGCGGTGAGACGGTCCGCGCGCCCTGTACAGAGATTTCGTTTAAAAGAACGTCGTCAAAGACTTTTCGATCCGGGTGCACCTGCGGACAGGACGATCCACTTGCCGGACGAGTATTCAGCTGGAAAGAGTTGACCGGCTTTTAAAATTGTAGGTTAACGACGCGTGCGCGCACGAGAGCACCTTTGTGTCCTTTTTTGGAAACCGGCTGAGCCTCCGCTGAAAAATCGATCCGAGTTATTTTCGTGGCCAGCCACTGCCGATGATCCTCCTTTTTTTTGGGGGGGGGGGGGAGACAGGGAGGCCGTCGCGTCGTTGGCTCCTCGCGTTCGTGGTTGAATTACTCCTGACAGCGGAGAAAGTGACGCGCCCTTTCCCTTGACAAACGTCGCCCGGCCGATTGGTTCCATTTAATGGTAAAACGCTCCCGTGATCGCCCGGGCCCAGCCCCTGATCGTTCCGCGCCATTCGTTCCATGATTTTCTGCGAATTTTCTGTCCAAAGCAAATTCCTTCTTGGTCGTTGCATGGACAGATTTTCGCGTGTGACGTTTTTCCTCTCTGCCTCCTTTTCTTCTTTCTTTTTTTGTTCTTTTTTTGTTCTTTTTTTTAATAGAGGCATTTTAGGGATTTAGGCAGTGGATTTTTTCTCTGATTGGCACCACTGTTCTTATAAGTGGACGTTTTTATCGCAGATAAATTGGGATCATGTTATTGGTGAATAGATCAATGGTACATAGAAGATTATTAAGATGTAATATGTATATGGTTATTAGTAGCGTTACAGGTGCCACAAATTTCATAAATTATTACGTATTAATGGCGTTTCGACGCTAACATAATTATTTAGGTAAATTGGTATTGTATAATACGTACCTTGGAGGTGTAGTCGTGAATGTTATTTTTACGAGCCGCTCGCATACCCAAGCGGATGACTACGCTTTTTGAAATTTCTCGTGCCCAACCAATCTATCGATGCTCGTCTTGGATACACAATTTCATCGATTTTCCCTACTTTTACTTGTGTGACTTTCTCCCGGATTTATGCAACAGCAAGGTATAACAGCTCCCAAATAGTGATTGTCAAATTTGGAAGTTTACACGACTAACAGGCGAAATTTCGTTATTAATTTCTTCAAAAAGAAGAAAAAATTCTCATTTCTGTTGCGACATCGTTTGATATACTTTGAGATTTCTCCGATTTTATCTATGACGATTGAAATTCATGAAATTATTAAACGAAAGAAGCTTCAAACGTTGTTAATTCTCCTCAAGTCGAAGTTAGACGGTGATTAGGTTATTTTTTTTAGAAGAGGAGCCATTAAATTTCGAAACCATGGGAAGGATGGCACCACGACGACGCGACGGTCCGGCAAGAATTAAATTGGGTTCAATGAAGATAAGATAAATTCGTGGGACTTCCTTCGTGGCCAAAGATATTTACGAAAATTGTTCCAAGAATAGCCTTCCCTAATCGAAGTCAAGTTCAGTCGATGGAAAGATAGCGAGAAATTGAGACAATCGTTACACGACTCACCAAACCGTGATGTAATTTCCCAACGAGAAATCTGCCTCCCTTTGCGTAAGCCTAATAATCATGAAACCTCTCCTCACTTTCGATACTTTGCTCGTCGTCGTGTGAAAACAGCCTCGATCGAGAGTAGAGCGTAATAAATACCAAATAATTTTATAAAAAGTCGCAATCAAATTCCATCCATTGATATCTAATTAAATGGGTAAATACATAAATCGGTATCAGACTGGCTAATAGAGAAAAGAACGTCATGTAACATCGTTTTTTTTTTTAGAATTAATATTTATAGTTTGCCTTACTGGTCGTAAAACAATTGGCATAGTAATCACAAAACAACGAGTCATAGTACATGACGAAAATATTCTTTCGAATAAATACACCTTTATTTGTTATCTCAATTTATCGATTTATTATAGCAACGTTAATAAATATTTTTGTCAATTATTTTTGACGTACGATGAAAGTATCGACTTTCATCTGCAAAACAGCGTTTGAATTTTCGAGTTTCATCCATTTGTTACAAAGTTATGATCAGTCGAAGTTAACGATTACCAATTTTTCGCTCTCTTTGCTTTATATTTCGATTGCTTTCTTTTGGAACTTCCCATCACATAGCCGGTAAAAAATTGTGTTTTATAATTCCTTGGAATCTATAAAACGATACTGAAATTGACCATTTTTTTACCATCCTCCTTTGGGCTGAACTTTGCTTTAGGGGACCAAAAATTATTCGCTTTTTTATTCGCAAACTCGTAGGTTTCGAAGTGTAGAATCCGAAAATGTATGTTTTAAGACGCGGAATACACTGGTTCGAAAGTTACATGTCTGTATAAAGCTGAGGCACATTTTTAAGTTACTTTAGGTTAGATTTTAGGTTAGAAGTTGCTCCAGCGCCATATTGGTTTTTATTCGTGATTCGTCCAATGAGCAGAGCCGCTTGCTGGAAAGAAATGCCGGTGGATGGCGGCCATTTAATGGCGGGATTTTGAATCGTGAATACCGGTTTAGTTCTGAATTATTCTTTATCCTCCGATTACGCTAGTCAAACTAATTTGCGGCGAAGTTCAATTCAATGTCTATTCGTGCGGATCAATCGGATGATGGATAAAAGTCAATCAAAGTACCGTGTAAAATATCCCAAAGATGCTCGGTTTTACACAGTGGTAATCTCGGAACCGGTGAATTGCGCGCCTTAGGATTTGAATTTACAGATTCTACAATCCAAGAACCGTAAGATAGCAAATAAATAATAAAGTAAAAGTTCACCTAAATTTGTAATTTACCATACCGATACGATAACAGATTTTTAGCACAGCAGTTACTAAAATTCGTAGCGTACCAATTCCAAACTTTTCTTGACGCGTCATTATACATGTCATAGAAGTTCGAGAAAATAGAGATAGAAAGACGCAAAGACCAAAGAGAAAAAGCTACTTAACTAGAACGAAAAAGTTGAAGAATAGAATGCAAATGAGAATCGGGGAGGGTTAACTGGGAAAAACAGAGAAAAATAGGGGGAAGAAGCAAAAAAGGCGACAAACGGATCAAGACGAAAAAGAGTGAAAAATGAAAAGTGGAGAGACGGAGTGAAACAGGGTGGACGACAGCGGTTGTTGGAAAGGCGGGAGGGAAGGGCAGGAAAAAGAAAGCAAGTTGTCTCGGATGTCTGCTCGCCAGATCGTTTTTCTCGGAGTGGCGGCGCCTCCGCATGGGATTGCTCGTTCTGATCATTCTCCGTGGTGTTGTCGGCCTCGAAAAAACGCCGACGAGCTGTTTTCATCGAATCCTCTCTGTACGGTAGCTGTCGAACGATTCGACGAGAAATCACTCGAATCGTTCTGAACACCAGATACGAATTATAGCAATAATAATAGTAATAATAGTCATACCACACACACATATATATATATGATATATGATATATGTGGTATATACGTGATATAAATTACAAGATAATTTCGTGCATAATAGCATGCAGTGGCGGGGAAGAGAAAGTTCATAAAATAAGGAGTGTAAAAAAAAGACACAGTAATTTAACAAAATGGATTTACATTTAATAAGAGGAAGGAGTATGATATATGGCGCGAAACAGATTGTTGCCAATGCGGCAGCAAATTGCTAGTACAAAAATTACTAGAATTTTTTTTTTATTTGCATTTATTTTATATATACGTATATAAAAATGAGAAAGTGATTTAGTATAGGTATATATCAACTTACATCAGGTATTTTTTTTAGAAGATAAATCTCTAGACCTAACAAGGTATTCGATCATCAGATTGCAGATTTCTATGGATTTAGAAGAAACTTTAAAGCGAAAAATCGCACAGGATGCGCATAATATGAAAAAGTTTAGAAAATATGCAAAGTGCACAGTGCTTTCTACGCAGCTTGCAGTTGGCATTGATAATGGCACAACTGAAACAATTTCAAATTTGCTTTTATCCAGTAGAAGGTCTACACGATGTTTCTATCTTCGTCGCGACAAACGGTACATTTATAATTCCATAAGTTTGGCATCAAGAGGCAAAATTATTAGTAATGCAGTTGTCTGCTTGGTCCTAGTTTCACGACAGCACTGGCTCGTCTTCGGCTGTTTTCTTTAAGTCAGCCTCGCAATATCGTCGAAATGACTGACGCAGATTTCACAAAATCGCACATTTTAAAAAGCCTCTGCTCTAACGTTTACATTTTTCGAGTCGTAGCACCGCATCAGTGCCAAGCAGAAATATATGTAACACTTGGTGCGTAAAACAATTCTCTACCGAGGTTTCTGCCCTTTTAATTACGTATACTCACGAAAAGACGAATTCGCAGAAAAATCCGCAGTCTGCTTACGAGCAAGAAATTCGAAACTGCAAGCTTGCGCAGAATGCGCGTAATACGAAAAGATCTGGAAAATATCCAAAGCAGAGTGCTGCTTGCCGTAGTAACATAAAATAATTTTCTACCGAGATTCTTCTTTTGCTGTCCTCGTCCCTTCTTCCTCGCGTTCGTATCTCTTCGGACATCTTCATTTTCTTCTGTTAGCTATTTTCCCCATAGCAAGTGTGGAATACGTAAAAGATATTCAAAAATGACGTTGAACAGTAGAATCAAATATATTGTATTCTCGCATGGTTCGACCATTGGGAAAACCCTCGTTGAACACGGTGTTCCTACAACACGATTTCGCTCTGCCACGAGCGGTTGGAGAATTGGAGAAATTGGAGAAATCCGTCCAAAAAAGGGAACGTAATGGGAATTTTTATGTGCAAGCAGCGTCGTTCGATGTTTCTCAATCGAGCAAGCGTGTGATACGCTGTCTCGGATTTGCCCATGGAATTTTCGACTATCGAAATTTGTAATTCAATTTGAAATTTGAGTCGATAGAATTGTGCTAACCCTTTGCGCTGGAAAATTTGTTCGCTACGGAGAAGCTGCAACTGCAAGCTTCACTGACAAATAGTCGACGACGTTTTTCATAACTGACATAAATAATATCGATACGCGATACCTTGAATTGATTTTTTATTCGGAGAAACGAGCGCGTGCGCGCGGTACGCGGCAGGAAAAATTATTCAACACGCTGAAAATAAATTTCTTTATACATGGACCGGTGATACAAATGGGAGAAGGACGTTAATCGTTCGTTTAGCCTGAATAGACTTTTACCTTGTTTCTAGATACTACGGTTTCTCAGAGTTCAATGCGAAATATAGACGCGCGTAGGAATGAATTAAATCAAACGATAATCACAACGTAGAATCATTACATTTTCCAATTCACTGCCCATAACCCACAACATTTCCCTTGCTTGTTACGAACAAGTAATACACGTACTTTTGCTTATTGCCGCCGTCTAACCACTATTTTCGCGTCAGTTGCTCGTTTCGTGTAACACGGTTTCGCACGACGCGTCATTTTTCCCCGAACCTAACTACCGCGTTCTACCTAACCATCGTCGGATACCTGTATTTAAAAACCATCTGTATTTTAATGATATCCATCGAAATATGACATCCGCTACGGGTCAGCGCACAGCCGACGAGGACAGCGGATTGAACTCTACCGTGGAAAATATGAATTTGCATAAAAATGCAGCGGACCGATCCTTTATTGATCATAAAGTAACATTAAAGCTATAAGATGAAGAAAAATCACAAGTGTTGGAATACTTTCGTCCGCAACTGTATTGCTCTTTCATGATACATGCCTCTCTCTTAACCCTTCCTTTGCAGCCTTCCTCCCCACTTCTTCGTTCACAGTCGTCTCTGCGAGACGCGCGGCGTCGTTGAAGGAGGAAGAGGAGCGAGGGGAGACGCGTACTGGCGCCGTCCTGCTGCACGCATTATTCCACGCGCATTTTTCCGCGTCGATCTGTGCCGCGGCACGAGGCATAGCCCGCTTTCTGGGAGAGGATACCCGGCCCGGCACGTGACCGCTACGTAGACACGTTACACCGCGTACCGTACACCGGAGACGCTCGTGCGAACCTCGACAGGTTCGGGTAACAGGTTAGAAAGATAAGAATTCTAGCGTTATTATCGAACTTGTGCTACATAGAAATTTTGTAGCGGCGGAGCTGTGTATCAGCTGGTTGTACGTAGATGGCGAGTTGAAATTGTCAGAGGCAGGGCAATGGTCCGTTACGCGCGAAACAGAAATGCTTAAAATTTGGAGATGTTGCCGGTTTGAGAGCTGCAACGCGGGCAATTTGCGAGTGATTAGATGTTTGAAGATTTATAGTTCCGAAGGTTTGAAGGTTTGAGGATTTGTACATTTCGAGATTTCGAGGTTTGAAGAACTGAATGTATAAAGGTTTGAAGGGTTGAAAGTTTGAAGTCTCGAAGATTGTAATGTTTGAAGGTTTCTAAATGTTTGAGCATTCAAATGTTGAGATTTGGAGGTTTGAGAATTTGTACATTTCAAGATTTTAAAACTCGAAGGAATGTATGAAGTTTTGGAGGTTTGAACGATCAAAGATTTGGAGGTTTGACGATGTACATTTGGAGATATCGAGGTTTGAAGGATTGAATGTATAAAAGTATAAAGGTGTAAAGGTTTGAAGGTTTGAAAGTTTGAAGTCTCGAAGATTGTAATGTTTGAAGGTTTGTAAATGTTTGAGCATTCAAATGTTGAGATTTGGAGGTTTGACAATTTGTACATTTCGAGACTTCAAGATCCGAAGGTTTGAAACTTTGTACACTTAAAAACCTCAAGGTTCATAGGACCGAAGTTATAAAATTTAAAGGCTCGGAGGCTTAAAAATTGATATATTCAAAGATTTTTGAAGGTTTAAAGCTTTAATAATATCGAACATGCGAGGCGAGTTTTGACGTGCACGCTTTTTTGAAGAAATTTGTAACACCTGAAGATCTTCTTAACCTCAAGATTTGTTAAATTTTACAACTTTGAAACCTGATCTGAAGAGTCCTGCAAGTTCGAAGACTCAAACACTTCGACTTCCGACAATATCCAAGTTTTTGTGAATCGAAAGATCGGTAAATCTGAGACGTCCAAACGATTTAAACATTTACGGATCCTAAGAAACGAAGTTCGAGAATCCCGAAGATTCAAAGTTTCGTGGACTTCCATTTTCGTCTGACGAATATGAACTTCCAAAGTTTTATCGACTCGAAAGTTAAAAAGTATAAAAATCGTGTTCTCTAGGAAAACCATGCCAGCACAAACACTGAAAAGCGGATTTAGTTTGCACGATGTGCTTTCCAGCCGCGCGAGTTCTTTCGCCGCTAGCAAGTTTCCGTTCTAGCTGCTAACCTACTACCTACTAGTTCCACAACTGTCCCAATCAATCTGTACAAATCTACTCTCGTAGCTGTCAATTACCGATTGCTGCAAAAACACTCGGTTTCTCACACAGTATCTTACTTTCGTGCAATTTCATGCTTTACCTTGACAATTTTCCCAATTGCTTCTCATCGACGAATAATCTCCTCGAGTAACGCTATTTCCGTAATTAATCCAGTCAGTACGCAAAAACTGACGTTGAGAAATAAATTTCGCCTGTGTATCTCGTCGGAAGCTTAGAAGATTCGATTGTGCACATTTTTTCGTCGTTCCGATGGCCGTGTCTGATCAGCGTTGGCAATTAATTACGATCGATGTAGAAACGAACAATTACGACGAAATTATTATTATTTTCTGCGACCTTCCTTTGCCGATTTGGCTGCCACTTTGAAGCCTCTGAATCGGAAAACTGCGATTATCTAACATCGATCCGACCCGATTGCCTTTCACACCGTACGCTCAGCTTACGACGAGTCCGTTTGACGGAAGAAGAAACGCGACGATAGAAAGATCGTTAAGCTGCTGCGGGTTTCCATACGGTTATATCCTCACGGGCGTAGCCGAGGAAATGGAAATTTGTCTCCGCCAAGTATCTCTAATGGACGCTTATATAATTCGTAATGTAATCGTACAACGATGAAAAAATGGTCGAAGTTCGATCGTTCCTTCGATTATCAAAATTTCAAATTACTAAAAGCAGACACTCCGTGTTGGGTATTTCGCAGATTCTCGCGGCTTCGAATTTCCCACGAGTGGAAATAAAAATCCGCGGTCCGATGATCAACGTCGATCGTTGCATCGGTATCTCCATATCGAAATGGAGGAATCTGTTAATGGAGATACGGCAATAAGGAAACAGAGTCGAACGTTTCACCTGAAACAGAGCTCGACGATCGTCTGATCGAGTCGATCGCAGATTGCAGCTAAGAATCGTACGATTCTTTTCCCGTTTTACGCTTGGCGCCAGGCCGAAGTAGGCCGTCGTGCCAGAGCGCGCGGAATGGCTGTCGATGTTCATTAAATTCGTTGCATGGAAATTTCGCCTCTTCCATGGCAACCGTACGACTTCATTTCGTTCCATAATGTCGCCATCAATTTCCGATTATACTTTAATTCGAACAGTTTGCGAGCATAGACTGTAAGTGTAAGTGATATCGGTACGAGTATAAAATGCTCGATCCGAGTCAATCTTCAAATTTTCTAATCTTCGATCTGTGTATGTTTATTCGACGAGGAGTATTTAATATTTGAAAGATTCTCGTAATACAGTGTCGTTGATGGCTATCGAGATGTTCGTTACACAGCGGAGACGCGAAGGTTCGAATGTTGCAAAGTTTGGAGAGACGAAGCTCTCGGAGTTTCGGCGACTCGAAGATCTTCGTCAAATTTCAGTTTTTATCCCATCGAATAAATATTGCGAATAAATATTTGTTTATTTATCTGCGAAATATATTACCGGTCAAACTTCCAACCGTCGCAACTCCGAGCGTGCCCATAGCTTTTCTACGAGTCGTGAGACGTCCATGTCGCCTCCTTTCTTCCAACTTTCGTTCGGATTGTCGCGAGTAGCACAGGACGACGAGTGGAAACCTCGTGACTCGAAGCTCTTAGTTTCTTAGCTCTTGCCCTCGCGCTAACCGTATCTTACCGTAACCGCTCGTTCTACGACCTGTTTTTTTTTTCGAAAGAAATCCTCAGTTTATTGCAGGAAATAACGCACAACGTAACTTTCGAATGATAAAACAATCATTTTCATTTTCATTTTTATACGTGATACAAGGTACTGATATATAGTCGAATTATTAATCATCCTCACTTTCAATTTCCTACGTTTTCAGACTTAGAAATTCGTTCGCTTCTTAACGCTTTGGTTCTTGCCTTCGCGCTAACCGTATCTTACCGTAACCGCTCGTTCTACGACCTGTTTTTTTTTTCGAAAGAAATCCTCAGTTTATTGTAGGAAATAACGCACAACGTAACTTTCGAATGACGATAAAACAATCATTTTCATTTTCATTTCTATACGTGATACAAGGTACTGATATATAGTCGAATTATTAATCATCCTCACTTTCAATTTCCTACGTTTTCAGACTTAGCAATTCGTCCGCTTCTTAACGCTACTCGCTTGTATTCTCCATATGTTTTCCGATAATTTTCTCACAGAACGTGCGGACATATTCGGAGTTAGAACAAAGTACAAGACCAATGAACCGAATATCACGAGCTTCGTCCGCTCCTTGTCGTATTCGTGACTCTGTGACTCTTAAGATGATACTGCATTTGGATTTCCTTTACCCATGGAGAATATCATTGTGCAGGCAGCATATTCTTGAGAAGTATTCCTTCAAAGTGTCCGATAAGACTCCGCTGTGTTTATGCGTTACCTGACATGGACTCAGTCGGATTATTCGACTGCTTACGACGAAGCCAAACGCATACCGCATTCAGATGTGTGCAACTATGGCTGGTTACATCTTAGCCGAGCTCAGAGCCAAGCTGCCAGGCAGAGAAGCTTAGAAAAAGATGCAAATTTGTCGACCGATCGAACGAACCTGTCGCGTTAAAAAAGAAGCAAAAAAGAAAAGAAAGAAAATAATCGAGAAATGGATCGGTCAGACAATACGCGAGAATTTACATAAAATTAGACGAACAAGAGAAATAACGACGAACGTGTACAGTTTTAAATTAGATTCGGAAACCGGTCGTTCGATCGGGCCTGGTAGAGTTAAAAAAAAGTAAAAGCTTCGTGGTTACCGAGGTTCGGAAAGTTTCTATAGTTTCATATTCTTCCGTTTCCATAATTACGATCGCACGTAATTCGATAAAATAATGCGAAAGAAAAAATGTCGTGCATCCGTTGTTTCCTTATAAAACGAAAGAAACTTTCCCGACAACCTAATATTATCGCTGTCGTGTGTTAAGCCCGTGTTAATTCCATACGTCGATCTGCACGCTGTCCTTCGATACCACACACGCGTCGTACTCTTTCAAGATTCGACGAGTGGCGAGGATCGGCTACGGTCTGCAGCGTGCAACAGTGTCCGCAGCGTTGATAAATATAGAGATCGTTGAGCGGTTTTTTCGACGCGGAATCGAGGCGCGGAACACGCCTCCGCGTCGCGTAATTACAGCTTCGCGGCCGATTCGGCCGCGCGTCGCTGAATAACGCTCGTAAATAACTGCAAATCCGCGACAAGCAGATACTTCGTTGGTTCGGGCCGGCGTGAAAATTGTAATGTCGGGCAATTTTTCAGCCATCTAACTGGTATCAGGCGCGAAGTTGAACCTTTAGCAGGCCATTCGGCTATCGAATAAATTACGCGCTTAACGCAGTTGCTTTTATGCTTTATCTGGTTACGATTGTTGATTATAGTTCAGTCCTTTTTACGATATGGGATAATATAATACGAGTATGAAAAGTATACGAGAGAAATCCGATCGGTCGGTCTTCGTTGATCCTCCGATTTCTGTGCAACGCTAGTTGGTGGCAGAATTTGAAGTAACAAGTTCCAAGCGAGCGTTTCTGTCGTTCGTTCGAGCGATGATAGAAATTGAAAGACGAGCGAATAATAGGTCAGTCGGAACGATAAATGAAGAAATAACGTAGGGTTGTTCGTTGATCGAGAGAACTTGTTCTTACAGGCAGGACAGCCTACAAATTTTTCGTAGAAAAAGAAAAGCAAACTAGAAATAGATACCGAAGAGTATATTGTACGCATATTTTCTGAAAAGTCATAAATTAGCAAGCGATGTGATAACGTTTAAATATGGTCAAATTTGCGTAGAAATTTGCAAGCGGTCAATTTGACCGTCGCGGTAGGTTTAGCGTAGGTTAAAGTAACAAAGTGCAGACGCTTCGTCAAAGCGGACGACTTTAACGTTTCTTGCGAAGCATTGTCACCAACTATAGTAATGACTAATTCGTTACGATTGTGACAATGTCTACGCGTAATAGCGATCAAGATTGAGCCATTAGAATAGAAAGGACCGTAGTAAATTGCAGTTAGGCTGCTTTATCAATGTGTTTTATCAGCAAAGAATTATCTCATCCGCTAAACGTTACAAGTATACTTCGCGTATTTTATACATCTTTGATGCTTCGCATATTTTACCAATTTTCCAACGTTACGAATGTTGTGCTCGTTCTGATTTTCGTTCGTATCTTTCGAGCAAAGGGAAATGTGGTTGCAAGAGGTTCTTTTTGTTGAGCGTTAATCGCAGGATCGCTAACCTTGACAGTGCCTTGTCTTCGATTTGTGACGTCGTGACTGTCCTGGAAGGATTTTAGTGCATCGACGTCACGGATTGTTCGACCAGCGATCGAGTCATACGCGTTTCGTAATTGGAGGAAATGATTCACTAGAACTCTAGTCCCTTGTTACGGGGTATCTATCGACTACGCGTCATGGTTAAACGTCCTCGAACGTGAATTTCGTCCACGGTCGTAATTTATACGCTGAATTTCAACAAAGTTTCAATGGAGAATTATCGCCATTAGTTGACTATGAATCTATAGCACAAATTTATAGTTTCAACAGGCGATTTGATTTCGATTGATTTTGGGTTCATTTTGTGTTTCGTTCAAATTACTGGAAAGTAATCTCCGTAACACAACAGTCTCTTCGATTCTGCAAAATGCTAGGTATTTCGATCAAAGAATAAAAGGAACGATATGAAAGAAGTTTAAGAGTTCTAAAGGAACGAAGAATTTCCACGAAGAATATTCTAAAAAGATAGAAATTGATGGAAAATTTGTATCGCTAGATATGTCGAATTAATTTGAATTAAAATTTCCTGAGTTGTACAGTAGCTAGAAATATAGTTGTACTTTTACAACTTTCTACACTTTGCACTACTTTCCATTCTTTTACAGTTAATTTTGTTACAGTTAAATATATCACTCAACGTTATGGTAAAAGTTGAAAATAATGCGGACTAAGACGAGGAAGAAAACGTTTCGTTTTGATATGCAATGTTTAAATTATTTAAAAGTTTTGATATATATTGAAAAATATATTTTCCTCTTCTGAAAGATGCCGATACTTGACACTATTTCCCGTGGATCCGTCGAATGTTTCTGTGTACTGTGCCTTAGGTTAATGGAACGTGCTTTCGAGAGCAATTCGTAGAAGCCTTTCATAGACGTAATAACCAGCGAGTCTTTTGTTCAATCACCTAATTACTTCGTTGAACATTGCATAGGTTGCATAGGACGTACGTCTTACGTGTGTTCTCACGAGCGTCCACCATCTCCGTTCCACGATGAGAAAGTCCTACGCGAACTATAATATGGAGCAGAGTTTCTATCTTTGAATTTCAAAATGTTTAGAGAAAGAAGACAGGGGAATTTTAATTAGAAAATTATCGCGCATTTAACGGATCGGGTCTATTTAATTTATTCGACTCGATTTAACCTGACCAAACTAGACCTAATTTATGTCAACGTGACTTAACTCGTATTAATTCAACTTCAATTAATTCGACATAATTATATTACGTTAAATATGCCACTGTGCGATATATTATACACAGTGGACCAAAGGAAGTTTAATATCGGTATTTATACGCACATATGCGAACAATGGTAACTTGTTAATATTCTGAACTGTCCGCCGTCCGTCATAAATGTAATTGCGTAATTTGCTCTCGATGTACCGTCAAAATAACAAAATTACAGAAACCGAAGCTGGAAAATCAGATCGTAGCTTCGATCCCAAATAGAATAGAAAAGAGGCACGACTTTCGAGAAAGACGACGAGGATCGGATTGATTTTCTCCTTTCCCGCGACATTACTCGACCGCGTTCGGCTTTAAATATAATTTTCTTATCGAACCCGGTGAAAGGTATGAATAAAACATAAGCGCCGAGTGCATCGACTCTCGCATCAATCTCTCACGCCAGGCCGTGGAACTTCCGTGCGGAGAATAATTGGCACGGTATGCGCGGCTCGAGAGAGCGACCGCTTGGAAAAAATAAAAAAACATACCGAGAGATACTTAAGCAGCTGGCTCACGTGGATTCCGATTTTTCACGGTTGTCCCGCCGATATGAATTCTGGCGATGCGCCGCGAAACGAACGTCTCGTAGCCCTGATACATAGAAATTGGTCACTGATGCGAGGTTAGGTCGACTCTTTGAAGGTTAGGTATACATATGTATCGTAGGTTCGGTGTTATGTCAGAATTGCGAATTTCATGGGGTATGGAGTGGTTTTTTAAGTAGATCCAGAATGTTTGATAATAACCCAGCTAAAAGGCTAAGAGACGAGAGTGGAATCATAATTTCAATTCTAGGTTAGGTTTGGCTTTGGTTGACTGGAATTTTAGTTTTAGGTTAGGTTTCGGCGTGGTAGACTAGAATTTTAATTTTAGACTAGGTTTGGCTTTAGCAGAATAAAATCTTAATTTTACGTTCTTTAGGTTGGATTTGGATTTAGTCGCTGGCGAAAAAATACTCTGTACCCAAGCAACTCCAAGTCGTTGGTGGCTAAAATAAAAAGAAGGTGTGAATTTAGTACGAAATTTTAATTTTAACAGAACATTAATCTTAGTTCTAGGTTAGATTGCAAATACATTGTAAATAGGTTGAGAAACTTCAACTTGGCGATGGTTTTGGTTAAACAAAAAGGAAAATTTTAATTGTAGGTTAGGTTTGCATTTAATAAGATAGAATTTTAATTCGTGATTGGGTTTGGAAAGACACGTGTAGTAAGTTGGCAAGAGTGGGGATTACTGGTAACATTCCTGGTGGGGGAATCATTGTTACGTAACCGGTAACCAATGTTTCGACTCTGCCTATAGCCTTCTTCTTGTAAGATAATCTTGCCAAATTTTTTAACCAAATATTTTCTTACAAATCTAATTCAATTCTAAACGTAACTTGAAACCGAACTAAACAGATATTGTAAAGTCTTCGCGACGTAGAAGCAGTTATTGTATGAAACTTATTTACTAACACCGAATAAAATAAAAATGAGCCTCGCAGCGAAACAATCGAACAACTATTGTACCATAACAACGCAATTACTACGCACGCTTTACGACTACTACAGCACAGCTGTTAAACAAGTAAAATAAGGAGTTGTCCTTACCGAAAGCTACGATCCTCGATTAGTACTAATTTCCCGTTTCCATTTCGAAATTCAGTTATACAACCCCAGGAACAAAGAGTTAGCAGGGAGCCATTAAGAGCACTAGAAATCCCGTTAGGTTGGCAGCCGCGACGAACGAAAGTCCTCTTGTTCTCCGACTGTACTCTGTGTCCCCTCGCCGAAGCATTTTGCCCGCGTACACAGATGATTCATAAGCGGCCGCTTCTGTTGGCGTTCCTTGAGCGCCTCTCTTTCTGCTCCCCGGGGCTCTCTCGAATTCCTTCGGCACGAGGAGAGCAAAGAAAAAGACTTTTATCGAGCTGCAGCGGCTAGAGCAGCGTAGTGAGTCACTCTCGGTGACTGGCTCGTTGTAATTCATTGCGATGATTGAACCCCCACCACCAGTTCTTTGCGTCGAGTACGGGTCCATTCACAACGGACGAACCCAGTGACCCTGGGACCAGCTGTTTTTCTCGCCTGCACTTTCGATTGATCGAATCACTCCCTGGTAATGCAGGAATTCTCGTTTTCTTTTTTTTTTTTTGCTTAGCGTGGCTGCAGTTAGGGTGGCGAATACGTATCCTACGCGTTATGCGTATTCGCGCTCCAGTTCTGTCTTTCTTTCGTTTAGCATAGGTGCAATTAGGATGACGAATATGTGTTTTATAAATTATCTACTTTATTTCTGAAATTCTCTTTCCCCTTTTCTTTTTTCTTTTTGCTTAGTGCGGATGCAGTTAGAACCGTAGATATTAAATCCTTGCATTATATGTGTTGCATACCATAGGTTTATAGATATTTGTAAATTAGATTTGTACGAGATCTCTGTGTTTTCAAATAATTGAATTAGCGAGCAGTGAAATATGATTGGAACGAGGAGGTGATTTGCAACAAATTTGTATATTACAACGCAGATGTTGCACAAATGTATAATTCAATATTAGGATGATGGGTAAGAAATTGAGTTGTTCGATATTCTTATGCGATAGTCGATGGAGATCTATTATAGAAAATTGTCGTTGCATGGTGTACGTACACATGTACAGTATGGAATATTTATTCCACTAGTATTTTTGTGATTAGTATATTTATTGATTCAGTATGGAAATAGACGCACGTATGATTGTGATTGGGTCGATTGAGATGGTCAATATGTTTTATGCATTATAAATGTAGTATTGTAACATATGGAGATATGTCCTGAATGATATATGGAGAACTATGTTTGTATAGCACATATTATCTAGTATTGTGGGTTATGAGGGAATGCCATGATTATATTTGCTGATATACACGGGGTATGAAGGTAATATACAATTTATAGCGCATCCAGTATCACGATACATCATCATGTATGTAGAAATGAAATCTATGCTTATTATCATAATACAATATTTATAATACTATTTCCATTATACTTACATAGCATGTAAAAATATCTTTTCTATGTTATCTCTATTATTGTAATATATGCACATAATACAGAAATATTAACATTCGTGTAGCGTACATATTTATGGTACTATATTAATGTTTGGAAATCTGATCAATGTGATAACACACAAAACAATGTTCTCCTTAGTATATTGACTAATTTAATACATTGTGCCCTGTATGCACGTATAACGTAAATATTATTACAGCATGTGAAAATATATTCTGCAATACTATCTTATATTTACTCATTACTATGTATGAAGAAGTATAATGTTCTAACAATGGTGCCTTGCCTACAATATGTCTAGCATTCTAAAGTGTGAAGATGCATCCCATACACCGTATCTTCCTTTTTAATATATGCAAATAAGGTCCGTACAGTGAGTCTACTATTATGCAGTCCCTCTACTATTACAGTATAATGAAGTCCGAAGGTGGTTTGATGAATTCTAATGAAAATTCAACCAGAGTTCCTGATGGAAGAGCCAGCACCTCGTGTGTAGGAATCAGCCGAAGAATCTTGTGCAAATCTTCCACCGCTTTGCCACATTTACCTCATTTTCTGTGTCGAATCTTTAATTCGCCGAATCTTATCTGATAGATAGATTAAAGCGGTGCGAATTGGAAGACGATGAACGAACACGGTAACGAACAGAATTTCATCCATCTTATAATCTAAATTCTAATAAAGCTAGATTTAGGCAACCCTCTGTCTGAGACAGATGAAGAGTCTGATGAAGCCTCTTTCGATTAACTCTGAGATAATTGCGCGCCAGATTTTAAGATGCTCGAGTTCAATGGAAAGCAAATCCTACGAAGCCAGTCACGTATGCGAGCTCTTTAATTGAATCTCTGGCTGACCTGCTATGTTTCTACTACCTGCACGAATAAATCTACTTTTTATCGCAATTATGAAATCCTCGTGAAATCTAGGGAACGATTATTATACTCTGCTTGCATGACACCGTTGATGAAACTACACAAGAAATAAAAGGTATCTAGATTTTTCTATTAAAAACTTTTGCTGTGGTAATGTTCGAGTAGCAGAAGATTTCATAGTAAGTCGACCCTTTTTTTGGCTTTGGTATTAGGCATCTTTTTTAAAATAAAATACGATGGATTAAAATGGTGAAATTAGGGCGAGTTTAATTTTGCTAGTTTCTGATTTGTTCAAGAGATACGGAATTTTGAATTTTGTAATTCGCGTCTATTATGAGAACGCGCTGTACTTGTAAATTTTTATTTCGCAAGTTATGGTAATTTAGGATGTTTAAAGTATTCTAATAATATTTTTTCAGATTGAAAAATTGATTTCTTAGTCTGGAGAGTTACAAGCAAATTCTTTGCAAATTTTTCTCTGAAAATCGAGTGTTTTTCAATTTTAACAAAATATTTATAATTCGCTGTAGATTAATTTCTATATATTCAAAATCCTTTCGAGGCTTAATTCGAATATCCTCCAAAGCAGAAGATTTCGTAAAAAAAAAATGTAAAATATAAATTAAATTCTATATATCACAAATGAAACAAATTTACAATTTCGATTCGATATTCTTCGCACAAGCCAAAGGGATTTCGCGCTGAGAGAAAATCTACGACACTTTACATATATATCTATTCAATAATTTACTTTGAAACGGTACCTACAATGATGTATGCGAGTTACATTATTGCTGAAAGAGACGTAAAGAACGTCAGACACGAGTCTCGAGACAGATTGTGTGATAATCGTAACACGAGCCGATCTGATAGATGACATCCTTAGCCGCACAATTTGTTAACCTTCTCGTTACGTACAATTGCGCGATACGTTCTTTCTATTTCGTGCAACCATGTTACACTCGTTGAATGATTAATAAGGCCGATAAGAGAGGCTGCGTTGCAGTGTACTTATGGCGGTGAGACTGGATAGATAACTTCCAGTCCCCTTCCCCATAATCGTTTCGTAAATGCATATGGGTTTGTCATGGAACAATTCTCTCGTAAGGTTCCGTTTTCTAGACGCGCGTAGTTTCCTTTCGACGAATTTGAATAATAACGCTGTGAAAGACCACGTACGTCCGAACACCGACATCTGCAAAAATAAGCTTCAATTAATCACGTGAAAATTAATTACGTTTCAAGCTCACAGTTCAAAATCGAACGACACGCCCCGGAGCCTTCTTTGGATAAGTTCGCGATCGAACCTCTGAACGCTATTCCAATTCATAAATCTCATCGCCATCGTCTGCAAAAGCAAAATTCAATTAATCATGCTAGTACGTTTTAAGCTGATAATTTACAAACAAACAGTACACGCCCTCTTTGGATGACAAAGGATGAAATTCCTTAATGCCATCCGAATAGCGTTATCTGCGATCTAAACAGCTCAGCGCCATTCGTCACCGCATTGTGAATGTTCCTTTACGTCCAGTCCCGCTCGTCGTCGGCATTCGGATCCGTCTATCCGAGTGGCACGCTCGCTCCATTCCCATCTTCGCCTCTCTCCACAGTATCTACCTGTTGCTCGAGCAGCGAAGGCTGCGCAGTACCTGCTCGTTTGTGCTCTATTCACGCGATCTGCGCACCTGATTCCTAACCGCAACTTTATGTTTCGAAGCATCGCTGGTGTTTGTGAAAATATTATTCTGTAAGTTGAGAGAAGGATTCGAAGAAAGGATCATCATCGTGTCTTTTATTGCTTGTTACAGCAGTTTCTGCTGTACGAAACAGTGAATCGTTTAAACTCGTGATCGATATCGTTCTTCGGCGAACAGTGCGTGATTCTTTTCCGTGAAACGACGATCAGTTGCGGTGACACGCATGCGCGTGCACGCGTGTTTCTTCTTGCCGCTGGAATCAATTACTTCCTGAGCCATTACGAGGGCTTCGATTAGGATGCCATCGAGTGTGCTACTTTGTGCCTGATTTTATTCGACGATTATTTTGGTGAGTGAGAAAGTATCCACGCAATGACACGGTAAACTGCCGATACAAAATTACCGTAGGAATAACGAGCTACTACCGAGCTTCTTAGAACGAGACAAATTTCAGTTGCAATTTTTAAAATGTATGTAAATTTTATAGACTAAGAAATTGTTCGACTATGCGAATCATTTAGATGACACTGTCAGAGGAAAAGTGTGCAACTATAATATTATGCAGAAGTTAGATGTTATGATGGAGTATGTTTCTTTTAATCTTTTGAGAATTCCAGGGCAAAATATGTATAAGACAGTCAACCCTGTTACGTATTTTTCTAACGTTTAACAAGTATCGTGAGTTTGAACAAAATTTGAAAAAATCCTTATTGGCGCGTATAATTCATCGATGAAATTTTGTATTAAATTTTCTTAAAACACCAAGAATTCTTTTTGGTTGAAAAACGTAGAAGCTCGAGGGCTGCAGCAGCGTTATATCGTAATGTGCAAATTGCGCGGCAATTTTAAATTGATGTTAAGCTGTTGTACAGATTAATGTCGAACTGCAATTTAATGAAATTTTTCAGTGATTCACGAAAAACGTTGTTAATGTTTATGCTCCAACTCTTTAACAAATTCTGAAGAAATTGTCGATATCGAAATTAAGATAATTAGAATATGCAACTCGCGCGGCAATTTTAAATCGAAATTAAGCTGCTGCACAAACCGATATCAACGCTCAGAAACATCTTTAATAATATAATAAATCTTTAATAATCTTTAATAATAATTGAATATTCCACGCGCATTTAAAAATTATTATCCTTCGATTATAGTACCAAAATGGGATTCCAGTAAAGTTGTCGATATTAAAATACGATTTTAAGGAATCCTTATAGCACGTTACATTAAAGAGGAAGTTTACAGTGTGCAATCTTCGAAATTGCACGAATAACCGATATAATCGATATTTAAAAATATTTCTAAGAAGGACGATAGTCCGGTTATTGCCATTGGTAATCTTAACGATGGTAAAGATAGCGTTTTCATGAAAATATTAATAAAAATTGTTATTCCAACTGGACGAATGGGACTTTGTACCCGTTTGGAGTTCTGTTATGAGATAAAGTGATTCATGGAACACTCACAGTCTAATAGTTGTCTCGTGGGAAGTCTGTCAGCGACATATCTATTTCCGGTTTATGAAATGATTAATGTTCAAGGATATACGAGCTTCTTTAAATAATTACGCAATATAAAACATCAAGCTAATTAGAACGACGAATAAATTAGTCGAAGATGGAAGGTTGTTTAGGGAAATTTTATTCTAATTCGTCAATACAAGAGTCGATCGTTCTTTCTTTCTTCTTACAAATTGAAATTCTTCCAACAAAAGTAAGAGAAGATCAAATATTTTCTTAATAAATCAATCGTATTATTGTAAAATTTTATTTCACAGTAGTATGATATTTCGTTTTCAAACGAAAGAAAGATTATTCGTTTTAGTAAGAATTCACAGAAGTTGTTTAAACGAGACTTGGAAATGCACGGTAATGCAAAGACCAAAGTTAAAACAATAATTGTATCAGAAAGGAAAAATAATAAATTCGAAAGTTTTAAATGTCTGTATAATGTCTTTTTCATTGCAAACGTACATATCTCTTCTTTAACAATTAAAATAAGAATAAAGAAAACGTTCGGTTTAAACGAAAATAGTCCTAGATAAAGCACATAGGAGTCACGATTCCACGACGATTATCTTCATAGAAGATAGCACTTATCGCACGGTCGATCAATTATTTGATCTTCCAAGCGGCAATGGGAATCGGGTTATCGTCGTTCAAACACGGTGTTCCGATAGCGTTTGCGTGCAATTTCCTTTATCGATCCTAGATTTACTCGATTACGCAAGAATGGGATAGTAGAACATCAACGCATACAAATCTGACAAAAATAGCCTAGACTGTAATATCATCGTATCTCTGTGGTGCATTTTTTAAAGGATTAGTGTATTTACAAAAGACTTATTATTATCTATAATTATGCAGATTGTAAAGGAAGGAAGAATTTGTTTCTTCTTACTCAATACAAATAGAAATAGAGATACCTATGTGTAGAACAAATGAATCAATCTAGAGTTGTCTGTAGCTTGTACTTGCATCAGCATGATTGCACAGAAATTTTATTTCATGATTTTTAGAAAGATTTAGGATGAGAATTAATAACATTTTTGGAATATGCCCTGTAATTGTTCCGTGCAGGTACTTAATATTTTAGTTTGCAACCTGTAAAGGCTCGTATAAGTATTCACAGTCTGATACTATGTATTAGGTTGTCCCACAAGTTTCTTTTGTTCTATTGGAACAAAAAGAATTATACATAATTCAATGAAATAATGCAAAAGAAAAAATGTCGAGCATCTGTTATTTCCTTATAAGGCGAAAGAAACTTTTGGGACAATCTAATAGATTCCATAAATCTGTTAGTATTCAGCAGTACTATTATTGAAATGTATTGATAATTCTAACACAGTTCCTCAAATCTATTAGTAACAGCGATACGACTATTCAGATTTGCTAACGTTAACAATCCTTTTTAAGTAATATCTGATATCATATACATCCCCAAAATCTATCAGTATTCAATATTTATTTTCAATATTTCAATATTTAGTATTTCAATATTTATCAATCAATAAATAGTATTTCAATATTTTCTTCTAATCTTTTGCTTTTTAAAGCAAGAGACAAGTATCTACAGAATCTTGTATCTTTCATTTTCTTTTTATAACCAATACAGATTTTTTAACTTCCTTAGGCACTTTGTACCTGGCAAAGGATTGCAAACTATAAATACCTTTAGAACCCTTTATTTTTTTTAAAGTAATACAATATTTTTTTTCCTCTTCTAAGTACTTCTAATTTAATCCCAAAGTCCTCTACTTCGATTTCTGAATCTGAACGTTTTTCCAAGCTGCCCGTGCACATTCGTGTTGCGATTCCCTTCGCTCTGCTTATTACGTCGAGGGTTAAAAGTGCAAGACACCGTTCGAGGGTTAAAAAGCGAACAAATATTCGCGAAGTATCCAAAGAATCTCTTAAGCGATTTCCCAGCCTGCATAAACCTATTATTATTTAGGCAAACCTGTTATTATCCTCCGCGAATATTATCCAACCTTCTGGGATCCTCCCCCTCGAAACACCTCATTCCCATTATTTTTCTTTTTTTTTTCTTCCTTCTTTTTTTTCACCAAACAAAAAGAATTATCCTTATCCCATTGGCCAACGTCCAAAATTCACGTGGCTTCGAGTTCGAAGGTGCACACAGAAGCTAATGGCTGCGCGAATCCTCCGGTCACGTAGAGCACGATCAGGCTCTCTGTTCAGGGTGCAGGGAATGCTGGAAAAGACAGAAAAGTCGCGAGGACGATGCAGAGCAGAGAAAAGGAGGAGAGAGATCGTATTCGCGTCACGTAGAGAACCGCGCGAGGATCACGTTTGAACCAACGTGGGACTCCTTTGCTCCGGAATTCCAGGCCTGCCTTTTGTAACCCCTTATCTGTTCCCGGAGATGCACCCGGAAGCCGTGCATTCCGCAGGATAATGCAACGTGACCGCGTCAAAACTGTCTTTTTGGCTTTTACTCGGCCCTTACAGTCGGTCAAGATGTTTCACGGGGTTTTAACAATTTTTCCTTTTCCCTGTCCTTGATATCCACCCGATGCTGGTCGATATTAATTTACAATAATAGTTCATACATTAATAGTTAATAATTTACAATAAGAGTTCGGTGTGCGTGGGTTTCAGAAAATATTGCGAAACCAGGTCCATTTCCCGCCTGTGGAATTTATTTCCGAATAAAATCGCAATTTCGTAAATGCGGAGATTTATTATGCGATGAACTAGACTTTGACGAACTCTAAAGTCTACGCAAATCAGAATTTCGTCAAATTGAAGCTTAATATCGTTCGAATATCAATACAAGTATTTTATTAACGAATGTTTCCTGGAATATCGATCGTGTATTACTCGAATACGTACGTTCGATGAAATATTTTTGTGATAAATTGTACGCGACTCAGGATCCGATGAGTTCCTAGAAGCTGCGAAGAGAAAGAAGATATTAAACGATAGGTGTAACGTTGGGTTCAAGGTAAATTCGACGAGTTTCTCCCGCGGTTGTTTGACAGAGATTAATAAACACGTGGATGATGGAATGCGCGGGACGACCGCGAAAGAAGAATGCGCTGGAATGCGAATGACTCATGGAAAAAGACCCAACACCAAAGAAGAAGCTGCATCGTGAAGATCGGCTGCTGCCGAACGAAGCCTGTTCGATAAAGGAAAAATAAAATCTGTACGACGGTGCTGGATTCAAAAAAAATTTGCAATTAATATTATTTATTGTATATTTTGAAATTAATATTGGAATAATATTGGAAAATAATAATAATAAAAAAAAAAGAATCATAATCCACCTGCGTGGCCATTTGAAACGATATCAAAATTAAATTCAATTCGAAATTACCGAAGGAAAAGTTAACTTAGCTATCGATTGTCTTGTTTTTGCTCTTTTGCTAATTTACGCTCTGATACTTTCCGAGGATTACGTTTCGAAATACAGAAGAGTATTTTATATATAGGACGAAGTCGAAGAAATTGCAATGGCAATTCAGCAGGTTTTTTTTTACGATTGAAACGATCACTTAAACGTTAGCTACTTTACTTTTTATTCGTTATCTCGGAAAAAAGTGTTTTAATAAAGTAAGAGTATGGTTTAAAATAGTGGGATATTTCACGTGGCTGTGTTATTAAAAAGATCGTAATAACAATCGAGTTCGTTATCCCTCTTTGAGTTACTCAATTGGATCGATTCCAAGCAAATAGAAACCGCAACGTCATCTAAAACGTGATTTATGAAAGTAACGAGCGAAAGTGGCAGCTGGAAGCGTTTAACGTTTATACTGCGAATTATATCGCCGACAGTAAACGCCGCCTTTTAATCCGCTTGCAATTCAAGAGTACAAAACGTTATACTATCTTTATTCGGTTCCTAGATTACCAAGAAAAAACTTACATAATACCTTCGAAAGTTACACTATTTATTCCATTCAAAGTTCTTAGAAATAAATAATACTTAAATATTATTATATCTAACTCGTACGTAGTTAAAAAATTATCGTATAAAAATTTTAAGAATAGATAAAATAGATAAAAGATCAATATAAGTATACTTGCTGTGATCGCTCGAAACAGCCTTGCTTTCAACATTTTTGATCATTATCTGCAGAAGAATTTCACATGATATCGTATCGCGCGATTCTTCCTGTCATTTAATCTCATTTTTTATAACGGTATGAACATATTTTTTATCTCACAGGAAGTATATTATCAGAATGCTCAGGATGATCGATTTTTCAGTTTGCATATATAATAATGTTACAGATTCACAAATGGTGCATTTGTAGAATTTTGAATTATCCTTTATAGGATCTTCGTATGCAACAATTCTTTGTGTATGGATCAAAGTTTGTCGAGTTACACGGAATCGAATCGAACGAAATGGGTTCCCGGTGGTCTCGTGAGCGAGACAAAACCGAGTCGAAGGATCGACCAGGTTGTTTCCTCCGGGGATCGAAATAATCGCGTTGAATCGCAGCGAAGTTACACGTATAGGGAAAAATTATTCAAAATGTCGACAATTGAGAATTGACAATATGTTCAAAGTCGTCGAAACCGGTGACTTACGAAATAGTTTATAACAATAGATAATATTCATTATATACTATTAGATAATATTATTTGCAAATAAATTAGAATCAGAATATTTCTGAATCTCTCAGTTAGACAAAATTACTCGATGGTCGTTCGTCATCGTCTACGATCTTCTGCGCCGAAATATTGCGAAGAAACAAACCCAGCAACGTGATATTTGCAAAGAAATCGGAATCAGAACATTTCTGAAGTTCTCAGTTAGACAAAATTTCTCGATGGCTCAACAAACCCAGCGACGTGATATTTGCAAAGAAATCGGAATCAGAATATTTCTGAATTTCTCAATGAGAAAAAATTTCTCGATGATCGTTCGTCATCGTCTACGATCTTCTGCGTCGAAATATATCGCGAAGAAACAAACCCAGCGACGCGATATTTGCAAAGGAATCGGAATCAGAACATTTCTGAAGTTCTCAGTTAGACAAAATTTCTCGATGGTCGTTCGTCATCGTCTACGATCTTCTGTATCGAAATATATCGCGAAGAAACAAACCCAGCGACGCGATATTTGCAAAGAAATCGGAATCAGAACATTTCTGAAGTTCTCAGTTAGACAAAATTTCTCGATGGCCCAACAAACCCAGCGACGTGATATTTGCAAAGAAATCGGAATCAGAACATTTCTGAAGTTCTCAGTTAGACAAAATTTCTCGATGGTCGTTCGTCATCGTCCACGGTCGACTGCGTCGAAATATATCGCGCTGAAATAATAATCAAAGGGAAAGAAGCTGGCGACGCGGCGTGTGGCGTCGGGGTGAGACGATAAAAATAGCGAGCGGGTGGCGAAGAAAGGGGGAAACGTCGGTTCATTGACGAAAAGCAATAGAAACGAGAAGCTCGTCTCGAGTGGCCGACGTTTCTGTATGCCTACCACGTTGCTCTGACTCACGAGAACGCGACAGCTACGTGGTAGATCGTCGTCGTAGTCGCAACATAAAGCTGCGTTTACACTAGTCCGCTAGATAGATAGCTTTGCAACAGTCCAGCGATTAAGATCCAGCATTGGATCGAAACTAGAATGACTTAGACAGTGTTTTCATTCCAGTAACTTGCTGTCGTTCCAGCGAGCGATCCAGTCCAGCGATTGCATCGAAAATCTACCTTTCACTCCAGTGTTTGCTTTACGTCTCACCCATCGAGAATACAACGTCGTTCCAGCGATACTGGAATCGCGTAGACGGCTTAGGATCCAGTTTTATTCGTCTGTTTCTTTGCTCGGATCCATCGCCGTTGTAGTCTACCAGTTTCAGAGGATGATAAACCACTGGAACAATGTAGACATCGTTCGATTTCCAAGCCAAACCGCTGGAACGTAATAGCTGGTTATCGCTTCTTAGAGGAGGTAGTCTAAATATAGTCTGGCGCTTTTACTTCGCCACTTATTGCCAAACCTGTTGAAGATTTTTGAATTACATTGAAGATGCAGTCCTTCGACGTGTGTATATTATTAATATAAATAATTTTATATTGTTTCTGTATAATATAAAGATTCTTTCCTTTTATAAGGATACAACGGACGCAGGATATTTTTTCTTTCGTATTATTTTATCGAACGACGTACGATACTAATAATAGAAACGGAAGGAAATGAATCACACGTGATTCAGTGAAATAATAGAAAACGAAAAATCTCGTGCGTCTGTCGTTTCCTTGTAAAACGAAAGAAACTTCCCGGATAAAAAAAAAAAAAAGATAATTTTGTGATACGAAGTTAGAATAAGCCGAAGAGAAGTCACGTTTCTTTCAAATTGTGTGTTCAAGATGAAAGAAAAAAATGTTCATTTTTTAAAAGTTAATTTTCTAAAAGTTCAACTCTTCCATACTGTAGACTCTAGCCTGTATTTCCATGTTCTTTACCAACGAAATTTCAAAAAGCTTCGCATAATGCACGTAATATACTCGGAAAAAATTCTCTGGCGAGCGCTCCGATACTTTCGCGACGTAGTATCTGCTACTAGTATATGTAGCCTACATATACTAGTAAGAAAGGTTGCTTTTGCGTGGTAATATCTAGCGCTGTAGAAATCGCCGGTTTTCTCGAGGTAATTCCCGCTACTGTCGAATCGTTTCGATGTCAGTTCATTCGCCGCCGGTTAAATCGTCCGACACGGTCAACGCTGGAATTCGACAATTCCACGCCTCGTCAGCGATCGATTGCACGCCTCGTCTAGGATCAATCCCTTTGTCAAACGTAAATCGCGCCGCGATCATGCATTACACGTCACGCGATTGCGGATCCGCCTTAATGGCCACGTTCCACGCGGCACGGCTCGGCATTTGAACGAGGATTCGGGGCAAAAATCAAAATTCGCTGGCCACGTTCGCACGTTCACGGAATGGGTTCGCGCGTTTGCAGGCCACGTTTTCGCGTTTAGATTCCACGTTTAGATTCCACGTTGCGGCGTTTGAACGAGGATTCGGGGCAAAGCTAAAAGAAAAAAAAAATATGACGAACGAGCGAGCCAAGTTTCAAGAAATTGGATTTCGACGTACGAAAGATCTTTTTTCGATCGTCGAAATCCGTCGATTTTTCGGCGAATTGTCGCTCACGCTTAGAACACTTGCAGACCGATGATATCGTCGGATAAAAAGATCAAAATGCCGTGCTGCGGCGGATCCATTTTCCCGACAAAAGTAACGCCAGGTAACCGGATCGCACGTTAATCCAGGACCAGTTTTCGTTGGCATATGAAAATCGTGGCGCGTCGAAGGGTCGCAAGCAGAGAGGCTACAAAAGGCAATTAAGTAACCGTCGCAACGTCGTTTATCACCAGCGATTTACGGCGTTACACGGTAGTTACGAAACGATTATCCGCACGCTGTGGCACGAGCTACGAAAGTGAAAGAAAGAAAAAAAAAGAGATTTTACGAGCAATCTTATTATACCAAATTGAAAGAGGATTTATGTGGAAACAAACGCCTGCAGCCGGTTATTTTCTATGTACACTAGCGCTCAAAAATCTTACAACTTAGGACAATCGTTATATATATATATATATAGATGAGTATAATTGATGATAAAATATCGCAGTTTTGTTATGTGGATAGAAGACGCCTTAAGAGTTTTCAGTGGGAGAACTAAACAGTTACTCTTACATTCGTTACTTTGTGTAAGAGGAGACGATTTACGTCTCTTGCGTGTTGTTTGCTCCACGAGCGTGTTAACCATTTATCGTAGCTCGAAAACACGCAAACAACTGCTTCCTAATACTAACGTTGAATCGTGCAAGGGCTTTTTATCAAAAAATGATGTCATCTTTGTTTCTTAAACTCGATATGGTCTTCCTTGTATCTTCTAACAATATCTGCTGCAATTAGTAGTAATAATCGTGCAATTTCCCGATAACTTTGACCCTTTTTTCTGTGATAAGTTACAAGTTGCTTCTCTCCTTTTTTTTTTTTTTTTTTTTTTTTTTTTTTTTTTTTTTTTTTTTTTTTTTTTTTTTTTTTTTT
>JACXIV010000017.1:3140105-3246329 GCA_014737475.1 Bombus confusus
TCGATCAATTGATTTTGTCTCCGATGTTAAAAATCGGAATTCGATGTTCGACAATATGCGATTGGAATTGCCGTTCTTCCGACGGAGAAGACAAGTTTCTCGAGGAAGAAGGAACTGATATATCCTTCAAGGTACAACGTCTCGATTCTTCGTCGAGTTTCTTGAATCTCGTCCACCCTTAGCGCCAAGTTGTCAGTTTATTCGCTGTTTCGTAAAGGAAGCAAAATTAATCTGTACGCAAAGACGAGAAACAGGGTCGTTCTGGACAGATCTCGAGGTGAATAACCGAGAGGAAAGCGTCTGACTGAGCAAGATGGAGCATAAAAGTGGATCGCAGTAAATCTAAACCTTGCGAGGAGAGTATCATCGACTTTATACACCCATCAAACGTCGAATTGATCTTTTTCCCAGCTTTCGGTTTATTTTAGTCCAACTGTAAATTGTCCGTGAAACGGCCGAACAATGTTTCAGTTGCTTCCAGAGAAATCGAGACGGAGATCGGAAGGAAAAATGGGAAAGATATTGATTTAGATGATGGATTTTTAATTATTCCGATTAGCAGGGCCTTTAAATTGAAATTTCTAAAGCAAATTGACATACAAAGTAAGAAACGCGCTGGACCTGGCAATTATTTCTAATTATTTCCGGAAACTATTCTAGTCATCAGGAAAATTTTTCAATAGCAGTTAGAATATAAAGTGCAAAGAATAACGTGGCCTGAGGAATTATTTCTAATTACCACGATTAGGAAAATTCTTAAGTAAACGTCGATAGATAAAAGATGCAAAGAAGAATAGTTTAACGCTAAACCTACCGCGCCCGGTCAAAACGACCGCTGATTCAAAAAGTAATAGATTTTGTAATTTAACTTAGATAATGGTTAATTTATAACTGAGTGTGTATAAAATAATGGTCTGCCAGGAAATTTCCTCCAAATTTACTTTTATTTCATTCTAATTGTAGACTTCTTATTACTATGAGTAGGAAAATTCTCGAGCAAAAGTCAGAATGAACGAAATAATGAATGGAATAACGCCCTAGGGAATTATTTTTAATTACAACGATTAGAAAAATTCTTGAATTTCGATATTGAAATGAAAGATTGGAAGAATAGCGGTACGCGGGATTATCCTTGGAAAAAGTATTGTGGTTGTGGATTTTTAGGTCACCCGGTAGAGCGGAGTACAGTGGGCCCTGTTCACGATAAAAAGCACATAAATGTCAACGTGTGGCCGTTCTTCACGATGCCAGTGAAGTTCAATGTACTTGAACTGGCTGGTGATTTCCAAGTTTTCCCACGATGCCTCATTGAAGACCGGCCAACCGGTATACTTTTCGAAGATGCATAAATGCGTCATCGTACATGGGCAAATCATATGGTTGAGCCGGGAAAGATGTTGCTCCAGTCGAGAAAGTACGATGAAGATGTTCTTAAAGTTTCACTCGTCAATTCGTGCTTTAAAACTTTAAATTTCTCTGAACGAGGAATACGCTAAACTGCAAGCATTTCAAGGTACAATGAAAGAGAAGAGAATTTCTTTCGTAATAATTGCAGAGTGCAATTAATACCAGAGCGAAATGCTTTTGAAAACAATTATTATACGTAGTTTGAAGATTTATACGACTACGAAGATCTTATTCTAATATAATTAATATAATGCTATTATTATCAATATAGTAATATTCTTAATGTAATATATATATATATATATATATATACACATAATTACTCAATTATCATATAAAGACTTACTAAATCCTGTAGCTACGATTCAAATAAGATCTCCATAGTCGTATAGATCTTCAAACTACGTGTAGTAATACATACATGTAATTTCTTCAAAAATAATGTTTCTCGCAAGCGTTTGATTCTAACGTATATTCTAAATATGTGTACATAATTGGAATACAATTACACCTCTATGGTCTATTTTAATTTGTCAAATGATTCTCCAGTGATTTCTGGTCATTTTCTTTGATACTGGAACAACAAGCAACCCCCAATGTGTATTTGAATGTACTATGTATACAATACTATGGGAATAATTATAATTAAGCTAATCAACATTAAGTTAATTTCAAATGAATGAAATGAAACGTTAATTTTTATTTAAACGTGATTAATGTGCGCTTATTTATTTATACCATTTTAAGCGCAATTCTCTTTGTATATGTAGTATATTTAAATACTCGCTGGGATTGGTTATTCCAGCGCTCAAGAAAATTACCAGAAATCACTAGAGGGTAATTTCACGAAGGAAAATTTACAATGAAATATCAAACGTGGTTCTATATCTTAGAAAAAAAAAACAGTCCCAACGCTCCATTGCGAATAAATACGTGGAAAGCACTCGATCCCAGACAAGATTCCACCAAGTCCATCTGAAACATTCTGCCGCATCTATCATCCGATTCGGATTACTTCATCGGTCCGCTGGATCGCTTCTCACGAGCCGGAGAACGGGGTCACGCGACGGAGCATCTTTAAATCCCAACAAATCCACCCTCCGCCATTTGTCTTCTGGCAGCGGAAGTCGGTAATTTCTACTCACCTGTCGCGACAGTGCAGTATTTTAATCCTGAAAAAATGCCAACTACAGAGCGAGAAGGAAACCTCCTCAACGCTGGACTTACCAGGGCCGGTCGAACCACCGGTTTCAAAATTTAATCTGAAACTGCATTCTGAAATTGTTCGTCGTTATTCCTTTCGTTCGTCTGATTCTACGCAACTCCTTGTACCGTCCGATCAATCGATCCGTCAATTTTCCTTAATACGAGAATTTAACATAAAGTTATACGAATTGAAGAAAAAGTTTACATTTAATTAAATTAATAACAAATGACAAATAATTTATATTTCATTAAAATAAGATCTTCGTAGTCGTATAAGTCTGCGGAATACGCGTGATAAACTTGAAAAAGCGTCGGATCTGAAAAAGGAACCTTCGTAAGGACCTGACCTTTGCCTCTGTCCTCGCCAATCCGACCAATTCGCCACTTTCTCGCAACTCTCGTTGTCTACGTCATCCGGTACGACCAATTCCTCCGACTGGTCGAAAACACTGCAGTCGTTCGACTGGATTTTGAAAGAGCGATTCCGCCTTAAATCGTCCGAATGTTAACGCCAGTAACCGTGCAACTGTGACGCTGCAGCAAGGAATAAGAGAGGCGTTAATTCGGGTCCGAGGTGAGACGGCGAAGCGTGTCATCGGTCTCGAGCGTGACAGCCGCGAGGAAGCTGGTGCACGCGAGGCCGAGACGAAAGTTGGTCCCGTTCTATTATTAGCCGAGTTCCAGCCAAGTGCAACATCGCGATCGGGGCAGGCAACGCATATGGCCAGCAACGAGCGAAGCGGAGCAAAGCGGAGAGAAGCAAGCGGAGCGAGGGAGACGCCGCGTCGGCCTGATCTGCTGCCTCTCCACGTTACTAGATTCTCTGTTTAGTTATTTTTTGTTTGTTCCTCCTCCACCTCCTCCGCCTTCTCCTCCTGCTGCTCCTCTGGACCTCGATACGCCGCTGGAGATGGATGAACTGATTGTGTCGAGATTTCAGGATTTATCGACCGGCGTTCTCAGGATGGAATATTTAGATTAGCGAAGAAAGTTTGAGAATCGGCCAAGTGTCTTTGCGAATGAAACGTTCTAAGATATTCCAGTGGTTTTGGGTCGTGATTGAGCCACTTTTGCGGATTCGGCGAATCCTGGCAATTATCAGGTCGTCCGAAAAGTGTCTTTCCAGGCACGTCTTTTGCGACAATCTTTGTACAAACGCGAAACCTAATCTGTAGAACGTTGTGGTCTTTATGTTGATAGAAGAAAATCGGTCATGCGTCATTCGATAAAATAATATAAAACGACAAATCTTGTGCATCCATTGTTTCCTTAGAAAACGAAAGAAACTTATCGGATATGGGAAGCGTTAGAAAAATTGATCGAGACGTAGTTTAAGAATAAAACGTATTAAAATACGATGTTCCAAGATCGACCAAATGACTTTGAAAATTCGAGACGCCAAGTGTTCGGGGATTTAGGGAATTTTGGCAGCTGTTAGCCCACTGAGAGAATATTGCAAGCGTTAATAGGATCAACTGATCGAGATAGGTGTATTTTTAGGATCGAGCATTTCAGTTTCAAGCATCGACTAAGCATCTTCGAGAATGCAATACGACGAGCGTCTTGGATTATGGTTTAGGAATTTTTGATGATTTTGACAATCGTTAGCGTCGCGGAGTATGTCGCGAGTGGCGGTCGATTGATCGAGAAGTATCTTCACGGTGGAATATTTATTTAATATTTATGGGCGAAAGAATTTTTGAAAATTCACTAAACGTCTCTTGAGTTACCTTAAATATTTTGCATCATGGTATAGGGATTTTGGCAATTACCAGCGTTGTGGGGAATATTAGAAATATTAATAATTAAGATCGAGCAATATTTTCAAGGCGGAGTGATTAGACCGGCGAACGAAGTTTGAAGAAATTCGAAATGTCAAACTTGTGTTTAAAGAAAGCGTAGAGACGAAAGCATTTCGAGTCTTCGTGAAGATGAAGTAGGTGCGTCCGACTATAATTTCAAAGTTTTATATATTATATTTTTGGAATTTTACGTTTTAGAATAAAAGTATCGATGATCAGTCGTGAAATATCTTCAGGATGGAATATTGTGCGAGTAGAGAATAATTGGGAATTTTTATTAAAGTTATAATCGAGGAAACGGAACGTCTCGCTGCAGCAAGTTAGCGAAAGATTTGACGAGAGAAAAGGGAAGTTGGGAATATTTGCAACAAATGTTTTACTTTCTTGTTTGCACGCAAATGTCCGGCAAGCAAATTGGCCCATCGATAAATCCCACGGTGGAAAAATACGGTTTGCTTTCTTTGCACGTTCTTTACGAGCCGTGTTTGCATTTATGCTCGACACAGCTGCAAATTCTGAAAGAATAACTTCCTCTGCACCGGCTCTTGCACCGAGGGCTCCGTATATCTTGCTCGGATCATTACCGTTGCAACTTTTTCGTACGTAAACGTGGAAACTGAGTTAATTATCCCGAAGTGGAAAGTTGAGCTACTCTAATTAAAATAAAAATATTCGCTAATAGCGACGGCGTAAAAAGAAGCACGTTAATTGTTACGTTACAAAAGAGATGTTTGCCAATCGCCGTGTCTTAAGGAAACGTTCGTTGATCGAAGAATAGCGAGAAAAATAATATTTAGTAAATTGTAGAAGAAGAAGAAATTTTTCGAAATGGTTCTTCGATCAGCAAACTATAAAACAATTATAAGAATTAAACATTATATATGTTTACCAATTATCAAATTTAAAAAACAAGACAACGAGGAAATTACTAATAATCACTAAGTCATAAAAAAATATTCAGTGATATAAAAATCTCCCCCAATTTATTGATCTAGCAATCAATGAAACAATCTCAAATCTTAATCGAATAAGAAAAAAAATAAATAAAAACGAACAATTATCTTTTTAATTTGCCTCAGTTTCCCGTATGAAAGAAGAAAAAGAATCTGAAATTGTTTCCAATTCGTTAAACCAGCGATCGAGGAAAAAATCTCGAATCTCGGTTAAATAATAATAATAATAATAGTAATAACAGAAAAAGAATATTCTAAAATTGTAACTCAGCTTCTTGCGTGAAAGAAGAAGGAAAGATCCGATATTACTGTTAAAGAAAACTTGAAAAAAAATGCTGGCTGCGACTTTCGCCCGAGAACTTTCTCCTTGGATCACCCTATAGAATTTCAGCGCGCGCGAAATGCAAAAACCGCGCACGATACAAGTTCATCGGACCACGTTGATTCACGTCAGACTCGTGGGGAATTGGAAACCATCAGGGCTGCACGTTTGTTTATGCGATATTGTTATGCTTCGCTCGAAGTAAAAGCACGAGCTTTCTGCCTTGCCAGACACACCATATTCGCAATAAACGAAATTTCCCGTTGCACGTGCGAAATCGCACCGTCTGGATGCGATAAAGTGCCTAGCAAAGTCGATTCTCTAGCTTTCTTCCGATCTTATCGTGCCTCGACTGCAAGATAGCCGAAACGAAACTGTTTTCTAACCTGAATGATCGACTGCGGATATTGGTAACAAGATTTCGATGCCTTAGGTGGACGTTAGACTAGTCTGTCTAGGCACTTTTTAGAGTAAATCATACTTTGAAACGATAATAGCAATATTTAGTTGCTAAAAATATTTGGCAATATCGATTATGCGTTCGACAATGTTTAGCAGATCGAAGTATCTTCTGAAACTCTCTGTATAATATTTTTAGGAATGTTTGCCGAAATTAGCTTTAATTCTTCAATTTCGATCTTACGCGAGTGTGGGGACAAAAATTGGTGAAATATTAGTAGTAAAGTGGAAGATTGCACTGGCAAGGATTTTTTAGGGAAAGAACGTTCGATATTTCTTTTCAATCCTCTTGCGGTATTATACTGTCTGCAACGTTAGCGAGCACCGATTTTAATGAAACTCTGGGGAATCCTAGAAAATTAAATACACACGTTTCTACGAGCAAACGTTCGACCCACGCAGAAGTTAAGTTGATCAATTCCGTCAAATTTAATTGCACGATTTATGGAGAATTAAATGGTAAATAAAGTATTCTGCTGACAAAATTAAACAATTAATAACTCAAGTTAAAATTCTCCGAACGCAGAGTTGATCGATTTACCTTCCGAGTGGTTGTCTTTATCCTTCGAGCAGAAATTTGCAACTTTTGCGTGAACGTGCACCGTTGAAACCAAAATTAAAGAGCGAATGAAAAGATTGAAAAATGCCATACCATCGAAGATACGCGAACACGGCGTTTGAGAGCCGCTGCTTCGGAGAATTAAGTAATCTTCCAATCTCGGACAGAATCTTACAGAACTGTTACCTACTTTCGACTTTCTGCTTACTCAATTCCACAAGTTACCTAAAATTCCACTCGTGTCATATATCCCATATATAAAATATTCCACAACTTCTACCATGATCGGCCTGCCTAACTTCCATCTCTTCGTGTTCCAGGAACAAGTACGGATCTGGTGCCCCAGCTGTTGGGGATGTTCGACGAGTTAGCTCGCCGGGGCAATGGCTACACCGACCACGTGGTACTTCCGCCTGCCTGCAACATACCAGCGGCACTACAGAAACGTTTGAGCCTGGTATCCCATCGAGGCTCCATATTCGGCCAGTTCCATCCTGAATTATCCAAATCGCAACCGGATGACGCTATGGCCGAGCATCCAACGTCGGAGAACACCGTGGACATAGTCGTGGCTGATGACGTTACGCCTGAGAAAGAGAACGACGCGTTACAAACCCTGGAGAACAGCCAACAAGAGAACAGAAGCGAGTGTACGATAGAGGAGAAATCATATAGACGCGAAAGCAACGGTCTCACGCCACTTAGGTACAACAGACGATGCAGGAACGCTGCAAGACCGCTTTCTGGAAGCTCCGTTGCGTCCTCTGGAAGCTCGAGTACCTCCTCCAGCGGGTGCAGTAACCAGGGCAACCAGTGCACCATCAATCCTTATTTGGCGTCGGTTGAATCGCTGGCAGACACTTGCGCCAGCTCCCAAGGTGAGGGTTCAGAGGGCTTTCGCCAAGTTGGTGAAAGCAGAGGAAGGTTTCAAGAGGATTGGCGCTGTTGGATGATCCGTTTGGAGGGTCTTCTAGCGAGTTTCTTTGGGGAGATTTAGAATTGGCATCCGATAGGGATGGTTTTGATGAGATGAAAGAGGGTAGAAAGGTGGTTGAGTCGATATTTGGATTCATTTTTTCAGGAGAGTATCTTTAGGTTCATTAGTATATTGGTTATTTATATCGATCAATATATTTTTATACCTGGTCAGCGTATTTTTCATAAGTATTTCCTTTACGTTTAGATCTTAAAAACAAAAGTTAATAATTACGAGGACAGTCATAATTCTTGTATCAGAGAACCAATTTGAGATTATTTTAAGCACTCAAACCAGTTGATAAGATTTAATGTTCCTCGTCAGTCAGGAATATTCTTATCTCCGCCGATGACGCTTCTCCCATCATAAAATAATCTCCAATATAATCCTAGATCATACATCTTTTTTTTTTTTACCTCCTTCTTGCACCTTTCGTCCAAGTATACGATTTCAACAGTATTACTGTAATTCTTCTTGAGAAAGATACCAAAAACCAAACAAAATTATCATCATCAAGCAGCAGTGCGTCAATCGATGTACCTCTATAGATCATTCTAGATTTTCTTTCAACACTCCTTTCTTTGCACCTTGATTTATTAGAAGAGAATGGCTTTGTAAAGTTGTACAACACACGATAATAAATGAACGTATAGCGTCGAGGTTTAAAAAGTTTGAAAAATACCTTAGAAATCCGTTTCTAGATGTATTGGTCGAAAGAGATTTCAAGGCCTTCGACTTTCTCCACGGCTGTAGCGTAATCAACGGCAATGACAGTAATGATAGCGGCAGTGGCAATAAACTTCTCTCTCGGCATTCCGTGGTCATCGTTAAGGGAAACCGTTGCCACGGCCTGGAATCGCGAGGAAACGTGTGCGTTTCGACGATCAAACAACCGTCTGATAACACGTTACACGTTAAAAAATGTTCTTTCGAGCACACGGTTTTTTCACTTTCGTTTTAATGGAAGCCGTTTGACACTTAGAACCAGTTTGGAAGAAAGGAATGTTTCTGTCGTAGCGAGGATAAGCACTTGCATTAGGTTTGATCTTGATAGGGAACTTAATGAAGTCTGATGAAGTAGTTTCTTGGATAGTTAGATCAAAATTAGTCTGGAGATTTTAAGCGTTTGGAATTTAGAATTCTTTGGCTAGATAGCAATCTTTATAGATCACTTTGTTAGTGTGTAAGATTGTTCAATTAAATTGCAATCTATATAGAATTTGTTAAGAGTTTCAATAAATCTATTTAATGAATGATAAAATGTTGGGAACAGGTTCTGGGGATAGTGGAGTGGTGACAGTTTCGGAGGCCAACTGTCGAATAGGAGATGATGGAAGTGATCAAAGAAGAAATAGCGGAGAGGAGGATCCTCTCAATCCCCTGTGCCACAGGCCGCGTTACTGCGACCCCCATAGGAATCCTATGGAAAGGGTGCTCCTTGAGATAGTCGACACCGAGGCGATATACGTGGAACATCTGCGACAAGTCATCCAGGTAAACATTTAGATGTAGCTGCATTACCTCTCATCAACATCATCTATCAAATTATAAAACTTATTTTGTTATTTTTTTCAGGGTTACCTTATATTTTGGAGAAACGATTCGGCATCGTTTGTGGATCAAATGCAGCTGAGTAACTTATTTAGTAATATTGAGGATATCTTCGAGTTCAACAGGTAAAATAATTTCTACTTATGTAAGTCATAAAAAGGTTGGAATTATTTATAAAATAATTTGATTTCAGAGAGTTCCTGAAAGAGATAGAGGAATGTGGTCTGGATCCAGTCTGTGTGGCAAACACATTCATAAAGCACAAGTCAGGATTTAAAGTGTATACAGAATATTGTACCAATTATCCAAGGTAAGATATAGCAAGGTAATCTGGTGGAAATAAGTGCTACTTGATATTAGCTATATTTTTATATCTCTTAATTGTAGCTTGGTATTAATACAGTTCATTTTAGCACAGTTTCCGTTCTGACCGACCTCATGAGTCAAGAAAAGACTGCACATGCGTTCCGAGAAAGACAAGCAGCCTTAGGTCATGCATTACCTCTTGGATCCTTTCTTTTGAAACCTGTTCAAAGGATCCTTAAGTACCACTTACTTCTGGAGGTAAATTGTATCTTCAATTTTATCGCTATGTAAAAGGAAAACAATGTACTCTTATGATCTATTATGTACAGAATTTGTCAAAAGAGTATGCAGCAGACTGCGAGGTAAGAGAAAATGAGACTGAAGGTAGCAAGGCAATTGAGGCGGCACTGGCTGCTATGACTGACATTGCAAAGCACATAAATGCAATGAAACGAAGGCACGAGCACGCAGTGCGTGTTCAAGAGATCCAGTCCCTTTTGTACGGCTGGCCTGGACCAGATTTAACGACTAGTGGGGAACTGGTAGCAGAAGGAAGATTCAGAATGCGGGGGGCCAAAGCTCCTAGACATGCTTTCTTATTTGACCGCATGCTTTTACTCACTAAGAAAAAGGAGGATGGGCTTCTAGTCTACAAAGCTCACATTATGGTATATATCTATTCTACTATTTCCCTTTCTGTACAATAAAATTTATTTACTAATGCCTTACTACTTTGTATTGGCAGTGTTCGAATTTAATGCTCATTGAGAGCATACCAGGCGAACCACTTAGTTTCCACGTGATTCCTTTCGATAATCCCAGATTACAGTATACTCTTCAGGTAATATAATCATTTGTATATTGATAACTATAATCTTTACATTAAATTTAATATTAATTTAATATTACACTGGTATATTTCATATATAATATTTATTATAATCAGGCACGAAACTTGGAACAGAAAAGAGAATGGACTTTACAGATAAAAAGGGTAATCTTGGAGAATTATAACGCGGTTATACCTTCGCATGCGAGACAATTGGTCTTGCAACTTGGCCAGACACAACCAGAAGGTAGGACTATACATTAAATTGCGAACACTTTTCTCATAATGAACGTTAATTCTATAACAATAATAAAACTGTTATACAGACGACGCTTTGGCAGATAGAGGATCGGCGAAGAAACAGCATTCTGCACCTCCAGAGTATCTAGAGAAACGAAAACAGGAAAAAGAGAGACGGAGGTCTGAGACAGGACTTAGACAGAAATTCAAGAAAGGTGGCAGAAGGTCTGAGACTACAACTGAGGTACATACGGCTTTAGGTGTTCTCTGTACAACATTCTCCAACTTCATCTTTTCCAATTATACTTAATTTAATTGGTATTCTAATATTCTAATAGGATTCTCCAGCATCGCCACGGAAAAATCAAAACGAGGATTCTAGTGAACAAGGATTTAAAACTTCAGACGGACGCGGATCAAAAGTCAAGGTACTTAAAGATATAAATAATTTTCTTTGATCTAGAGGTTGTGTTCAGAACTTTAAAAAATCATCTCTGTGTTTTTGTATCAAATTATGACTGGTTATATGGTACGTGAAAAATATTTACTATTGCGTTTAGGATCGCTTTACCGGTTGGAGGAGGAAATCAGAGCCAGGTTTTCAATCTTACGTGTGCCTTAACCAGTCTGACGAAGAACAAAAAGAAGATACGGGTGATACGGGGTCTGCCACCGTTGAGACCGAGTGCGCGATCATCGAGAACGACAAGCACACGAACTCTCCACCACCTGAAACCAAAGAGTACAATGAACAGCAGACTCAAGCGCAAACAGTCGAGGAAATAGTTGGCCATATTCTCATGCAGAACCAGGAATTCCAGAAGCTCCTAGAGAAGCAGCGGACGAACAGCATAATCAACGTCAGACAGCAGCAACGTTTCAATAAACGTATATCTGCTGATACATCTGATGACAGTGACTCAGAAAATACGAACTATATTGCAGACAATTCGGTTAACAACAGGATATCGCGTATTAGGTCAGGTCATCGAGAGCGGTTCGTTAAAACGAATAATACTTGGAACTCGTTATCTTCTCCCCGTGACCATCAACCTACGCTACAATTGCTGTATGATAATTTAAACAAAACTGAAAATAATAGATCAGTGGACAGTAATTCGAAAAACAAGATTAACCTTGTACAAGAGAAGAAAGCGTTGTTTGAAACGTTCAAGAAACAGAGTATCGTGACAGAGAGTAAAGTTATCAAGACTGCGCTTAGGATAAGAGAAAATTCAACATCGAGGAACGAAGAAGCAACTCAACCACAAACTACGAAGGAAAATGAAATTCAAATTGTAGAAAACGACAGAGGAACGACTGAAAATGGCGAATGTACAACTGAAGTTAATCAGGAGGTTACCGAGTCTAACAAAGGTTTTGGAAACTATGATAACCTGCAACACGTGTGGGAAGGTCTGCAGGAAGAGAAAAGCTTGGATGGAAATGACAGTCCGACTCGTCCGGCAGTCTGGTTAACCAAACTATGCGAAGGGTTGCCAACATCGCCCCAAAAGTGTGGTTCTCTTCCACGTAGCTTCCAAATTCACCCTAATTCTAATCAGAACGTAACGAAGTCACGGTTCTTGCAGAGGGATGGCAAACCTATGAGCGAGAGACCATTTACCATAGCTTCAGACAAGCCAGCAGAGATTAACTTGGAGGACATGGAAAGGTACGCTTCTACGTGTCAGCCAGAAGGAAGAATTGCCAAGTTTCCGACTTCCGTTTCAACATCCACATCGACATTCTTTTGTTCATTGGACGATACATTGACAGACGCTTATTCAGAGATTCGTATATCATCCACCACCACGAACATACATCCTGATCATAAAATCTATAGGGCAAATACGAGTGGGAGCACCATATTCAAGAACGTTCTTTCTAAAGCTGGCAATCGTCTTCAAGGTCTGAGGAACACTATGAGCACAGAGACTCTAGAGTGTAGCGAAGAATTGGAGAGGACCAAGTACTTCCGTTCTTTGAGCACAGGTAAGTTAAAGAAGAAGAGCAAAATGAAGCATTCGAGAGAATCCTCTTCGGATGTGGAAGAGCTTGTAGGATGCACAGCGAGGGGGGTTTCGGATATGAGAATCCCTTCGGTTTATTACAAACAGGGAAGCTCGAGTTTAGGTGCTCGGATCGCTCAGTCTGACTATGCGGATCCAAGTGTACTATTTTTCGAAAGCAAACGATTTCAGCAGGCGAATAGTCAGTCACAGACCAAGGAAGAGAAGAAAGATGACGAAGAAAGTATAGAGAACCGAGAAAGTGAAACGGATAGTTTCTATGAAAGATCATTCGAGACGATTGAGAACTATGTGGATGCGGATGTTGACGACGCGTTCAGGGATAGTGCAATATTTAGCGATATCGAAGAGGTTCTGGTGACCAGGCCACAATCGAGTCAGCCTCCTGAAGATTGCCCGCCATTTAAGAGCAAAGTGGCACCACCGGTACCGGCGAAGAAGAAAACCGAGTCGATCACAGCGGTAAATCCCTCAGGACACAACATTGCAACGACGAAATGCAAACCTAACGTGGCTCAGAAACCCGACTATTTGAAAGTTAAGTCGGTTTTCTTAAAGGGACAGCAAGAATTGGACTGTAAAATTCCGGTGAGATCTCCTGTGTCTGAAAGTGGAACGTATCATTGTTCTAAGAGCAGTTTGCAGAGCAACTGCTCGTCAAACAGTGGTGAAGAGAACGACGATGTGTCGGCGGGACAAAGCCAAGCAGGTTGGGTAAGGAAGATAGTGGGTCAATTGCAGGGCCACATCGAAACGTAATTTATACCAATGAAAGTGTACAAATCTCGTAGCCTTGAACACAGGAATTTCATGTTTGCTTATCGTTCTTAATCCTTTTGAGATTAGCTCATTTTAATTTATATATTGGAATATTCTTCTTTTTCTTGTCTTCGCATACTGGATAAAAAAAATGTAATAATTACACTGTGGATGCTTATGCGTTTATGGCAAATTTGTATTCTTAACATAGTATGCAAATATGTCCAAAATATAGTGCATTTTCTAAATTATATTCATAAAAATATGAATTCGCATGAATATCCGCAGTCTAATTTAAATATTTCAAGAAGTATTATATATCTTGAAAGGATTAAGTAGTTATTATCTAGAGATCAATAATACTCGTTTGCATAATGAAGAGTCAGTTTGTTTTTGAGTGATCTATCAAGTACAATTATCTTTGAGATTATATTTTATTAGTACAATGGAAGAGAGGAAGAAAGATTGAAAATAAAGTGGAAGCAGAATAAATAAAGAGTAATATTGGTCTAGATAAAACTCAGATACTTCAATGAAAGACATAGTATGTACATAATGAACTACTCTGGACACATTTTGTTTCTTTAGTTTTTAATATCAACATTAATGTCTGATCAAGATTTTTAAAAAATATTATTGTTATGTACATGTTACGTTTATGTTTTTTCTATTCGTGCCTTATGTAAACTATTTCCCGCGCAAACATGAAGTTCTAGTGTTGAAGTGTATTGTACAACATTGAAACAAATACTGCCGAACAAGTTGTCGTATCGTGTAAACTAGCGGTAAAAAGAACAAAACGTTAATAAGTGATACTTTTTCAAAATATCGTATGTCATATTTAATCCGTGTCATATATAAATTTAAATGTTATGTTAATAATACAGGGTAATCAGAGAAAATTATTTTTAAAAAGCCTTTTCGTGGAGGAAGCTGTTATATCATTTGGTAATTTAAATATATTAATAAAATGTATTTTCTAGTGAAATATCGATCACGATATAAGTAAATTGTTATGATAAAGAGTTGAATATTGAAAATTTTATAGTCACCCTGTATTGTTATATAAATTTTTACAAGGACAAATTTTTTCATATTTTAATGTCGTTAGTCAGACTATTGTAAATCGTTATACATGTCGACTGAATATTTTAAGCGTCGATGTACTTGCAAATTAACTCGTTAGGATTCAGAAATGATTATTTTATTTTTCAACAATAAACGTGTTCGTTTGAACAAAGAGGGAAGTCACTTCTTATTTTTTATTTATTCGCAGAACCTAACGGGTTAAGTATCGTTCAATTACAGTTTAAAGAAGAAAATTGGAGAAACCCGAAGTATATTTCTCTGGTGGATAGGTAAAAGAGTATAAGTCAAAGTTTGGCCAAAACAAGATATTCTAATATATTCCTTATTGCTATCTTTTGCTTATAGTTCCAATAAAAGAAGTCAATTGTACTTTTTCCCTATTCTTTTATCTCAGACTCTAACAATATATCCAAATTTATGATCTGATCTTACGTTGTACTTTAAATATTATAAGTAAATTGCGGATTTTTAAAAATATGATTAAAAAAATAAAGTGTCAGTAGAAAATTGTTTTATCTATAAAATATTATAGAAAGTAATATACTTTGGATATTTTATGTTATTTCATATTATGAGTATTTTGTGTAATTTTGCACTTTCAAATTTTCTATAAATGCATAAAAATCCGCAGTCTAATTATAAGTGCTTCTCTGCAAAACCAATAATTTTGGATTTATACCCATTTGTCCGCCCATCAGAGACTTAAGATTAGATAATAACGAACTCATGATACAGATGAGATTATGATTTATTTGCAATCACACTATGCGAATGATTCAGTATCTTTGCAATAAATCAACTTGATTATTGTCAGTTTTCGTTTCAATTATTCAAAATCATTGTCATACTTTCACATTGAAATACTTCGTAAGAAGGATCCGAAGGTGAATTCGAAGATCAGGTCCTGATTACTTCAGGTAGGTTTTATTACGAGAAATGTCTATTTACAAGAAGTTCCGGCTAGTCATGTTTACAAATACGAGAGTAAATGATACATAATATTCATAAATTAGTTTCGCAATACTGCACGTGTATAAAAAATACAGGAAGAAGAAAAAGAAGAAAGGAAAATGACTAAAAGATAGAAAGCTCAGTGAACTGAAAAAAAAAAGAATCGATCGTTCATTATACACATTATATACAACTGTAGTAACTATATAATACACTTAATTGTTTAGTATTATCTCGAATTAGAGTTTTCTCTATTTAGAAGAATTTTCTTCTTTCAAATCTCCGTTAGTGTTAAGGTTACGAATATAAATATAAAGAATAAATTAAGATTCGTTATTTCGTTTACAGAGTTTCTGCGATCAATGTTGCATACAAAAAAATGATCTTTAAGTTTACCTAATAAAAAAGCATCTTGTATAGCGATACAAGAGAAAGTAGAGTAGTGCGTTAAATACAACCCTTTCGGCACGAAAATCGTCTCGAGTCATCCATTTCCATTTAATTACAGGATTATCGTATGCTAATCGATGAAATCAATGTTGTCCAATGTTAAGCTTCACAGATTGAGGGACTTCCCCCATCTTGTCTCTGTTATGCTACTGGAGTGCCATCTACTGACGTCTACTTTGAATATTCCCGCGCAATTTTTATTCGTTAATTTCTTTACTCCTAGCGATACTCCAGCAAAGACAAAACGATACAAGAAGCTTTGTTCGAGGACAACACCGATTTGGATAATGGAGACCGATTGTGCAACATTCTGTTGCTTCGAAAGGGTAAAGACATCAGTGTTTTCCAATTAGAACTTTTTGGGAACTCCTTTAATGTATAATTTATTTATATAATATAAAAAATAATGAAAACACCAATCATAGGTTTTATATAAAATTTAGGAGTTCCATAAAATACGAATAGGACGTCATTATTAGACTGAGGATCTTTACGCAAATTCAAATTTTTGTGGTTACAACTGAAAAAGTGGAACCTAAAAAGACATTTATTATGTGTGTTCTAAGTATTTTTGCATTATCGAATATCCCATAATTGCATAAAAATCCGCAGTCTAATTGTTATGAAAAGTCTTCTTCGTAAGAAGCATTGGAAAACGCTGCTGCAAAACGAACGAAAGAAATTTAACGAGATCGTTTATCTCTTTTCCTTTTGCTTTTCTATACAGCATCTCATGGAGACGCTACTTAAATCTAAAAAAATTCATTTATGCGACAACGACACATTCTCTTCCTATGATTTCGTTTGCAAGAATATTCTCATTAAATCATCGTCTCTATTCGCAGCTAAAGCTTTGGTTAATAATGCGCTATTGACAGTATTGACAATTCTTATAGTTTCCCCCTTTCCTTTTCTCCCACGAAACAGCGCAAATTAACGAAATCCCGACATCGTTATTTACACTAATCCTTATACTTCTTTGAACTTACATTTCTTCTCCGAAGAGCATTTTTATTAAATATATATTTATATATTTATATTTATATATATTTCTCTTTTTTCTTTTGTCTCATTCTCCCTAAGTCGTATCGTCATTCTTACAACACCAACTTGCCTCTTAAAATATTCTTTTTTTTTTTGCTTACACGCATTGTTAATAGAAAACATAATACATAGCTGAACAAAGGACCAAATCAATTTTGATAGCATAACTTAATGATATCGTGGAAGAGCACCTGTAAAAATCCATGATCTATGAACCCCAAGAGTGATTTTGCAATTTCTCTTAATAAATGCAGCATTATATATACGTAAAGAGTAATAAAGACATAATTTTTGAAGCTTAAGAACATTACTTTGCTACATTAAGAAATAAATTATAAAATAACTAAATGATTGCAATTTTATTTATGTCACTCTCAGGATTAATTATAATATTATTGTTATTAGAAAATAATAGAAATTGTATAGAATATAAAATCTGAGAGATTACAAGACATACAACAAATGTTTGCTTTCTGTACACAGTTGTAAATATAATCTTGTAATTTTTTCAGATAATTTTATATTCTTCATTCATAAATAGAGGCAAAGTTATTGATCTGGTCAATATGGACAGGTACATGTTATCGCTGTACTATTTGTCCTACTGCTATAGAAATCTACATTGTGTGTGAATTGAACAGCAGAAATATTGGTGATTTCATAAAAAATATTAATATAGAAGATACAGATCTTTTTCATGAAATCAACTGTTGCAATTTCATAATGCTCAATTTACATACAGCATACATATACACGAAGATTCAATAAAAATTAAATATTTTCAGCTATGCACTACATTCAACAAAAACACTCCTGAAGAATCTAAAATTTCGTGGTCATAAGTAGAACATGGATATGTAAAATCTGCTTGTGTAACATGTTTCTGAGTTCTCATGTTTTTTTCTTGATCCTAAATTTTTATGTTTCCTAATAGTTGGTCTGCCATGAAGTATTTATAATTATTTTTCTCTTTTTTTTTCTAATACTCTTTTTCATTGTTTAATTAGCATAAATGTTGTTGCATTTAGTCAGTGTACTTGTATATGCGTTTCGCACTGCATATTTGATGCCATGAATGAAATTATTGTCATTACAATAATATAAAAGTTTGCCAGGTAACATTGCAGTGTCATTATTTACGGCATTATTGAAATAAAAATTCAACCTTTTCCTTATGTGGAATCTTTACGCAATAATGTTTACACATCAATGAAATCAAAAGAACATACGTGTATAAAAAATTAGAAATGTATCTTTATACATGTAATGTACATATATTCTTGAATGCCTAGAAAGCATATATGCTTTTTATCTATAGATTTTTTATATTTCATTGGTTCTAGTAATCTATATCACACCATTATACATTTGCCCCAAAATTATCTTTAAAACATGAGAACATACTAATTACATGAACAGAATGTGTACTGTACAATTTAAAAGATATACTGAAACAATTTTTTTAACAAGAAGCATTCATGTGCTTACAAATCTATATAAAAGAATGTTATAAACATTTATATATTGAATAACAGAGATGAAAAATTACCAATATCTTGAATGAAACAACAAGCATAATTGAAATGCTAGATAATATACAAAAATTTCATTTAAATGCCGACATTGCAAGCACTCAATATCTTCTAATGGTACATGCTTAATAGCAAATACAAGGAAGACATTGCTTTATATACCTTTCCTTTACAAGTCTTACCAATTTACATGAATAACACCCTACTAGACTTCTCCATCATGTTGTTATACAATTTGATTAAATAATTTCACATTTGATTGCTCAAGCACTGATTGTAATTGCATACTAAACTGCTGACACAAACGTGTAAATATACTGACGCATTGATCTGCTTAATCTTATTCCCTGAAGAAACATCTCTCTTGTCTTTAAAGCTATGTCTGTATATATTCTCTTAAAAAACTTATTAATATTGCAGATATTTTAAGAATCATCTTCAATTCATCATTCAAATGTGACACTACATTTAACAATAAGACTTAAAAAGTAATTAATTATCACTTTGTGCACCATGTGCATGCATACAAGCTTTACGATGAACGAATAAATTCTATTTCATAGACTTTATTATATTTGGAATGAAACATCTGAATAAATATGTAGAAATTGATATCTAAAGGTAATATGCAAGACAAGAGTGATATTTAAAATGGTAAAATGAACTATCTTGGACATACTTTGAACACATGATCATTTCAATTCTTTCCATTTAATAGACTGTCAGCATAAAATGTTTCAAGCACAATTTTGCTGCATCTTGCGATAAATCAGTGTTAAATCAGTGTTCAATCTTGTCTTAACATAAGTGGTACAAATATTGGTACTTTACAACCATATGATCTACATGTTTTGTCTTTTTTAAATTATAATAAAACATTCTAAAAAGGAATCTAATAATTAAAAGAATATTTGTCAAATAAGAGAATTAAATTTGTGATAAAAATTTAATTACACCACTTATGCTGCTAGCAATAGACACAGCATTCATATAACATAATTATTTACCACAAACAATAAGCAGTCAGATATTACTTACTATAACGACACTATTATAGTAAATTTTTCATAGCATAATACTTTCTTTAATAATCCTACTTTCTATTTACACAGCGAATCTTCATATAAAATACCAAAATATTTTAACATTTCCAAGATAATTTTACTCTGTCAATCCTTCCTAGCTCAATTTACATTTCATTCTCGCCACTGCAAATCAATTACTTTGGTTTGCAAGCTATCGACATGGATGGAAAAGTGCCAGATACTCGCAAAATCTACTAAATGGCATTTAAAGGACATTGTTGAATTTAAATATTTCTAAAATATTTCATTTTATCAGATAATCAATTCTTAATGGCCTCATTACATTATTTTATTAGCATACCTGGCCAAATTATATTCAATATAAATAGTATTATATTCTGTAATAATAATACTAAAATACTAAAATATAAATCGCTATCCTAATAAAATTCAAGCTATGTAAAAAGTGTTCATAATTTTTTTTCAATACTATAATTTTATTTAACTACTTAAATTTGCAATAAGCAATAGTAATTACTAAAATCTTTATTATGAAATATTTTATTCATTTAAATATTACTAATAACTGACCATCTTTTTTTTATAAGCTTTTTTTGTAAGAACTATAAGTTTTAAAATAACACTTGAGGTGAGATCTATTATTCTCTGCAATGTACAAATTGCAGTCTTTAAATTTATTTTCTTTTCTGTTTTCCTTCTTAATATTTAACGTGCAATATTTAGAAACTTAAATTTTGAAAAGAACAAGAATAAATTTTTTAATTCTAATGTGTCTTTTATTTAATATTATTTATCACGTGCAAAGATGTAAAATTTTCTACTCGTAAAAAGATGCATTTAAATTGGTCGTTTTAACATTTATTTTATGCTACCATATGCCGAAAAAAGAACTAATTGAATATCATTAAAAATAATCTCGAATGCAAATAAAATATCTACTAATCTATAAATAAATAATAATTATATTGTTCTCAATATTTTAAGTAATTGATCATTACAAATACAGACTATGTTATTCGTCTCTGTATTTATTGTACAAAGACACCATAGATATATCACATGGTATCAACTGATACTAATATTATTAAAATATTATTAAAATTTTACATATTTGTAAAATATTATGTTATCTATATCAGATGATATAAAAAAATCTCACATGTTAAACGAAAATTAATTTTAAGAAGCGGAAATAAATACTCAACGTTTAACATTCGCATTGATCCTTAAGCTCTATTTCATCCAGCACTCTTCCTCCTGGATACACAATTCACGTGTTAAGAAAGTCTTTCGCAAATGAGAAATCGCGTTTCTCCCAGTCTTAATACCCATCACACAAAATGCACTTAATGTCCATTATCTTGAAGAAATAAGACGTTAATTTCATTGAAATTTATATACGATATATATAGACACACCGTGCTCCTAAATTTTGAATTCATGTACAATACGAAGAAATTGTTTCAGATATTTATAATATATCTCCACTAAAGCCATATTTCAGAAGAAAATTATGGAGCAGGAATTTCGACCTTAATTCCTTTCTTAAACCTTCAATTATCGATATTAGAGCTTGACAATTAATTATACAACATAAAGCATTCCATGGTGCATATATTTTAAATCGTTTATGATATCTACTAAAAATGATTGTTTCAGATGAATTAATTATTGAGACCATTTTCATACATATTTCTTAAAATAAATAATTTATGATTGCCCCATCATAAACTACTTTGCAATTTCTACTGTATATTCATAGTACAATCATCCAAAATTAGAGACACTGATGAACGCAATGTCTTATTAAAATAACTTTGATGCAAAGGCCCGATGCCTACCAAAGTAAAACTTATACAAAAGAATAGGACATTATATTGTATCGAATATATGCGTTTCAATTTTATATTTTGTCCTTTTTTATTTTTTTCTCTATTCATGCAAGAAAAATATATATTTGGGACTGCTGTTCAATAGATATTATACTTTTATACACGATAATTAATTTGTATTTAAATCGTTGTCTTTGTTGCTTTCTGTTTTACCTGTTCGAATATATTAATCTACTTAAACTACCTTTGGCAAATATCTTCTATGGCTCGTACAAAGTTTAGACGAGATGTTTACGATGATACGATTAATTTATTTCCAATATCGTGAAGATCTTTTATATTATCTAAAAATTATTCTAAAAAATATAAGTATCCGTGTATCTACAAGTAAATATCGTTATATATGCGCGATTCGCATTGTTCAAGACCCATGAATGTAAGAAGATGAATTAAAAAAATGGAAAAAATTGTTTAAAATCAAGTTTCGTGTCTATCATCTACTAGACATTTACTATAATAACGAATGTCGAGAAAAGTCAATCGCGAATATTCAATTTCGCGATCGCACACATGTTTCTTGGGAGAAGTTCCGATTGGTATAAGCTTTATTTTGCCAGGCATAAGGGCAAATTTACATATTACTTTAAATATATCGTGCTTCTTCCTAATAATCTGTTCCATCGTGATCTTCATTCAGACCTTGAAGATCACTAATTCTAAATACGTCTTCATTAAAAAGTTTCTTTCTTTCTCTCGGCAAATAACCAGTCTATGCAGCAATGACTATATGGAGAACAGTGACGAATGACGAGTTTGTATGTGTGTACATTAATGTACATTGATCTTATCCATATGCACTTTAAAACAGGATAATTAACAATTCTCTTACCAACATCGACCACTGCCTCTGAGTCACATTTTACTTTACACGCAGTCATTGGGAATCACAAGTCACTTGCGATACATTATATGTCTGCACATTTATAGTTGGAAGATAATTTAGTAACTGGCTTCGTGTCCAGCAAGTATATACAAATCCGCGCCTTCGGATTCAGTCAGTGTACCTGATTGAACCAAATGACTCTCCAGCATCACAACTCTATCGAAAAAAAAAAAAAAAAATTAAAATTTATTACTTCATTTCCAAACGTGTAATTCTTATATTTTTAAACCTTCAAATTTCTTTAATTTTAAAACATTTAAGATTAAAATGTATAAAAATTTATTACTGTACAACAGATACATACTTATCTGATCCAAGTAGTCTGTACGTCCTACTCGGATCACTGATTTCTTGCGTAACTTCGCCATTCTTGAAACTTCTACCTTGCATGCCATGTTTGTGGAATGCTAGTACACTATCAGGTAAGCAAACTGAAAGCAACAAAATAATTATGAAGAAACTTATTATAAATATAGCAAAGTAAAAAAGTTACTAATAGAAGAAATAGAAACTTACTAATGGATTCAATTTGAAAGTTGAAGTGTAACTCTGACATGTGTTTCCTGCTCGACCTAGGTTTTCCTTGTAGCGTTACCACTTTCACTACATCTATAAAACGGAAGTGTAAATAAATTATAGATCTTCAAACAATATTATACAAGGATCCTTTTTTACTTACTATCATAACAGACTAATATTGCGTTTTTCTCTAGCTGCGTAACGTTAATAACATGAAGGTTTTCCCTTCTTGGTATCACAGTGGCTGTAAAAATGGAAGAAGATAATAACAAGTGTACTTTTTAAACTTAATTAGTACGGGATAACAAAGAGAAATATACCAGAACCATCCATATCTTCCAATTCATCACTGTGAAACCAACTTGCCCCAGAGTTCATATTAATTAAATCCAACTTCAATTTATTTTGTTGATATGGTTGTTTCACAGACACGCACACCATCGGGTATTCCATTTCGGGTGTAATTATAATTTCGAATACGTTTAACGGTGTCGGTAGTGTACACTCGAAATGCTTTAACAGCATAAACTTATTAAGAGGATCGTACCATTGCATTAAAAATATTCCAGTTGGCATTGCACCACATAAATATTTATACCTGCATTAAATATTTTATTGATTAATGCATTACATAAAAGAAAAGATATAACATTTATTCACTTACCCATTATATGGATTTCTTCCTACGCAACACTTGGTACAGCCTTTTGTGTCTGGTACCTTAGTAGTTAGGGCAAACTTCCTAGGTACTAATCTCTCAGATATTTTGTTCATATGCAACGAAAACCTGTGAGTCTGCTTGCTTTGCATCGCTAATAAATCGTGTCTATACAATTGAGGAGTTTTTCCTAAAATTTGAGATCAGTACTGTGTATATAATAATTAAGAAATGACACCTTATATCATTATTTAATATCTTACCCGATAAAGACATGAGAACATCTTTAATGACATACATCCAAATCGTACGTCTGGGATACAATTGATCTATTGCAGTTTCATGAAGTTCATTTAAATTTAAATTATAAATCCCCTCTTCTGCCGCGATTAATAAATGCTGATCTCTCGTATCCGGATGAATCCAGCTTGCGGTACAATGTATTCTTAACGGGCATCCATTAAATACCTATACAAAGATTCCAATATTTTTTCAGATACAAATTAGATTATTACTTTTTATGATTAATTGGAATGAGATAAAGATAGATAAACCGAACTAACTTTCGAGAAACATGCACCCATATGAACCTTAGGTGTTGGTGGTAGTCCATTGCTGATTGGTCTAGGGGGTGTATGGCGTTTTCTGTCCCTTCTTCTTGGAGGAACAGGAGGAGTATCAGATAATAAATCTGGACTCATACTTTCTCTGTCTCCTTCGTCTGGCATCTCATTTTGACCTACAAAAAATTGGTTTAGTTTAAATGAACTATTTTTAATGTACTGAAATTGATAATATAATTATTTCAGAAAAAGAAAAACGAATTTTAGAAGCATTCTAGTAGTGTAGGTTGAAAGTAGGGGTAGAGTTATAGAAATTCACATTAAGGAGTCTTCTTAGGAAAAAAATTGTAATTTATAGTTTTAAATTAAGAATTAGGGTGCTTTCTTACCATTTGATTGGAGAGATTCTTCTCTAGGACCACTGTCAGAAAGGGATCGTTGACGTTGTCCATTGACAGCAGTTAAGGACTGAGCATTGTTCACCAGACCATACAACTCATCCACAGAGCTGTGGCGCCTGGGACTTGCTTGCGATCCTAAGCAAAAAATCTACTTTTTATAATATTGTCTTGATACTTTTCAACTTTCAGTATTTCCAAATCACTTACACTATCAAACTACTTTGATTGTAACTTGAAACTAATACACTTTTGCCATTTTAATTCAACTGGTCTTGAGTTTTACAGATTTATAAGAAATAATCAGAAAAGATTAATATACATAAAATTTCATGCAGTATTTTATATTAATAAAATGACTACATAATTTAATAGAAAATAGTTATAAAAATGTGTGCTTACCTGATATATTATAATATGGACAATGCACTTCACAGTCATTCGATGACTCTCCAAGAGGAAGGGTAGCTCTGGAAAAGAATAAATAGACCAGCAATTGTTAAGAAATATTATATATCAATGAGGATGAGTGTATTAGAAATTTTCTTTTTTAAAAACAAATGCTACTTTATTGTTAGTAAATTATAAATAATCTTTAAATAATAATTGAGAAATATGTATTAATAATAATAATTAGTCAAGAATTTAAAAGAAACAGTTTTGTTTATGAAATCAAGAAAATGCAATGAAAAAATGTTAGAAGATAAAATCAACATATACAAAATCATGGAGTATTAAAGCATTTGTTATCATATTTAGTGATTGTTAGTAATTATTTAATAAGCACTGGTAGGTGTTTTTGGAAGAATATAGTGTGTCTTATAAGAATTGGTGCTTAGAAAAAATGATATGTTTAAGCAAATGTACAACTGAATTTATTAATACAATATTTATCAATGAATAAATTGTTAGGGAAAAGACTTTAAAATAATACTATTTCAAAATTATATGTGGGCTCTCTTTAAAATATCTGACTTCCCATGAATTTTATGTACATTTAATTTTGTAGAATCCTATGTAATTGTTACAAATAAAATATATCAATGAATTATTTAAAACTAAACTTAAACATTTATCACAAACAATTTGTACTAAATAAAAGGCAAGTATTACTTTCAGCTAAAAGTAACAAAAACAACCAAACTTTATGTACAACCAATAGATGAAACAGCCTACTATTACATTTTATCGTTTACTTACTGCAGGGAATATAGCTGGTCGCAATGCCCACCAACCATCGACATTGCATTCCCCCTGCACACATGAAACTATAATCATATACTATAAAACGATTACATATTCTTTTTGTTATTAATCCTGTAGAACTTTTTGTCTATGTATTCACATAATTAATTTTTTATACATAAAATGATTCACTTATACTTTATGGGGAATATATGAGCAATGGTTCTCAGTCAAAATAATATACATGACTATGTTTAATCATAAATAAGGCATATTATGTAGTAACATTTATTAGCACAACCAATTAATTAGATACCATTTCATTTGCTTTTATCACAGCTGATTCCTTATCATCACTAAATTACAAAAACATAGTTGAAACATATGTTCAAAATCTTAATCTCTCTGTAACAGATATATAAACTTCCACCACCAATATGGTTAACAGTTGTAAAAATTAATTCTAGAAAAAAAAATAAAAGAAAGAAATTGCATGCAATAAACAACATTAAAAACATCTATCACTAAAGAGCCATACTTTCAAAGTATAGACTCCAAAGTTACGATATTTACATACATGTATTGAGTTATATTTATATTTATAGGGAGTTGTACAGGGGATATAAATAAAAAGTGACTAATAGGGAGAATCAAAGAAATGCATAATGCAAAATAGCTTTAATCAATTTTGATGCATCAAATAAAATGCAAAAGAAAAGATATTAAAAAAAATCGTTAAGTAAATCTTAATAAGTTAGTAAGAAGCTGCTGAAAAACTAGATGATTTTAATACGAGGCATTAGGAAATATATGTGCGAGGTGCAAGGTGCAAGGGAAAAGGGTTACCTGCCAATACCTTAGCAACAACTCCTCATCAATGTACTGCAATAGACTCCTGTTGGGAGAAATTATTAAAATTACAAACTGATCAGAGAAATTAAAGCTATGAGAATTAAAATGAGACGAGAAATTCGGATAAGGATCAGACATAATGTAAGGATAATGTAACAATAATTTCAAGATACTATACTAATTCAAGATTAGCATTTACAATAATAAAAATTACACTATAAATTTCAAATTTGAATAAAAAAAATATATATATACATATAAACATGCCAAATTTTATTGTGTCATTAAATTGTATTAATTTCTATTCATCATTCATCAATTTCTAAATGCATAAAATATTATGGAAACATACAAAATATTACAGTCTTTAAAATGATGTTTTTTATGAAAGATATAGAAATAAATTTAACAAGACAAAAAGATCTTTATGTAAAAATAAAATATACAAGTGTGATGATAATACTTACGTAACGTACTAGTGAATACATCAAGACCTTTTCGAACTTTCACTTCAATCATGCAGTACTTAAATTAATTTATACACCAATCATCACATGCATACTTTGTATGTAATATGTATTATTTTAAAAAATCAATCATTTGTAGAATATAAATAAACAAAAATATTAATTATTTATATACTATAGTATCTATGAAAAAAAGTAAACAAAAAATCTATAATCACTAGCTTCATGCTTTAGATTTTTAGTCACTTTCTGTATCAATAATTAAAATGGCATGCAAGTCTACTTTAAAAATCGTAATATATATACTTCAAATTAAATAAAAAAATGTCATTCCATCCTGCTTGTAGTTTTATTAACATATTTATATATCTGAAATAATATTAACGTCAAATTTTCTTAGGTAAAAATTCAAAACTGTATCATATCTTCACACCAAACTACCTGCATTTCATTACCTTAAACTCATATGAAATATCTCTGTGTCTGTATTGCCTTGATGAGATTCTTTACTATCTGTCCTATCTGTTGTAACGTTAGCAGCAACAGTACTGATACAAAGATAAACTATATCATGTCTAGGAAGACTACAGAATCATTAATATAAGACAACCACAATATCATAAATTTTTTCCATTAATTTTTTACATTAAACACAAGGAATAAGAATTATGCAAATAATTGCAATAAACTAAAAAAAAAGATTTGAAATATCTTTCAAAAATAATATTGGGTTATTAGATCTTTGGAAGCGTTAAATCTACAAATTTACTTTTCGCTTGTCACCATTAATAGTCGATACGCTGTATACAAAGCAAAAGCAAACGTGCCATATGCAGCTCGACATTTGTTAGATCAAAATTGCTGTTTTGCTTTAAACAATTCTCAACTATGTAACGAGATTAAGATTTATATAAAATCTTAATTGATTAGATAGTAATCGTTAATTATTATTCTGTTTAAAAGACAGGAAATCAAAACAGCAATTACCATATTAGTGGAAGGATCTTAAAGCATCCCCTCCCTGAATTTTCCAGGACCACATATCGATTTACATAATTAAATAAATTTATTTTAAATATGCTTACTTTTCCTGCACGTCTTCAAACGCCGACCCGATACCGCAATCCGGATGAACATCGCAGTTATGAACAGACTAAATAGTTAAACATAGAAATATTATTTTAAATATCTTATTATATAATATATAAAATAATATAAAAAATATTTTTCATAAATTGTGAAATCACCTTGACATTATTCATAATATCCATGATATCCCAAGATGGGGTAGTATCCACAGAAGGAGAAATCGCGTCTCTTTGTAACGTTCCATCAAGATTAATTTGGTCTGTAACACATATGTAATTCGTATTTGCAAAAAGGGTAGAATATATACTTGAATATACTTATGTTTACCATCAGTATCTAATTGTGGTATAGGACTTTTTGGTCTAGGTCTTGCGGTGTGACGCGATGCTATCCTCTGTGGAACATTAGGTACAGCTCCATCTTCATCAGCTTCTAAATCGGTGAACATATGACTAGGATTCGATACTTTTTGCAACAATTCTAGAGCTAAACGTTTACTCATTTCTCCTTGAAAAAATGCGTGCTGAAACAAAAGTTTCTATTCAAAATACTTTCCATAAAATTTGAGGACGATTTCAATGTATATTATACATATTCTAAAGGAGAAAATAACCTGCAGTAATTTTTCGGCGGTCGGTCGTTTTTTAGGATTTTTAGTTAGAGCAACTTTCACGAAATTATGGAATGTTGGACTCCATTTGTCACGATCCTTTAACGTAGGTGGTTTAAAGCCAGATTTGGACATGAGAAAAAGAGCTCTCATTGGATGTAAATCAAACATAGGTGGTTGCAATTCAGCTAATTCTATTGCAGTAATTCCACAAGCCCAAATATCACAAAGTTGATTATAACCACCCTTCCTTTCTACAGCTGCAACCTACAGAAGTTTAAAGTGTAGACTTCTAAAAGGTCTCTATAAAAGTATTTGGAAGTATCAAGGTACCTCAGGTGCCATCCAATAGGGGGTGCCAATAAAGCTTTTTCTTTTATTAATAGTTGCAGTAATTTGCGCTGACACACCAAAGTCAGCTAGCTTGACATCACCAGCTTCAGTCAATAATATATTGGCACCTTTAATATCACGATGCATTTTGCCCATGCTATGCAAATAAGCCAATCCCAAAAGAGTTTCTCGACACATGTATGCTATTTGTATTTCTGATAATGGTCCAGTTACTATAATATTAAAATATTTCTTAATACTGCAACATATCCCAGGAATGTGTTTCCAACATAAATACTTATTTTTTACATGTTAATTGGAAATTAAAATATTACAGAAGGGTGATAATAAAATACCTACTGTGATATATATCCTGCAATGAACCGCCTCCACAATATTCCATACAAATCCATAATTTATCTCTCCTTAAGTAACTTCCATAATAGGCAATAATATTAGGATGTCTGCAATCTTTCATCATTAAAATTTCTTGTTGAATTATTGCAAAATCATCCCCTAAAACATTTAAATAATATATATATATCACATAAATTTCTATTCATTCTTTGCAATCTTGTTATATTTATCAATAAAAACATTTAATACACTATTGTGTGCATAAAATTTGATACTTTAAAAATATGATACAAAGTTTAAACGATAGTACTTTAAAGAAACATCACATTAAATTAAAATGTATTTTATTTGTGTATAGATATAAAATAAATAATCATAAATAAATTAACAAATACAATTTACTTATCAATGAGAAAAGATATACTAATATATTTATAGGCTTTTCATACATTATTATAAAAACATAAAGATATAAGCTTGCCAGCTTTTATTCAAATATATATTCTTTATTGAAAAGTTATAAATGCACAAAAAGGAAAGTTGAAAAAAAATGGTGCAAGATGTAGATCAATCATTGTTTGACTAATAGTAACTTGGTTACAAAAAGCAATATAAAGAAGTAGTCTGAAATTCAAGTTAATCAACTTTTATTTAATCATGGAAATAGATCGACAATGCAATTGATCACTTATATCAATGTTAGTTCTGCAAAATCTTTAGTGAATTAAAACTTGAGTAGTTAGAAAAAACAGTTTAAAAAACTGGAAGAACATACCTGGTTCCAACTTGATAACCTTAATTGCAGCGAGGTCATTCATGGAAAGTCTTTTGGCCTGTGATAAAAAATTGACTAGTATGTAAACATAACGTGTTCAATGGCAAATATAAAAAATGCATGAGCGTACGAACCTTGTAAACATCTCCGTACGTTCCGCTGCCTATCCTCTGAATGAGCTCGTACTCATCCTGTGGATTTCTTCGGCTTATGTCACTGGACAACGCGTTTGCGTTCAAAGCCATTCTAAAACACGTATCCCCACCGGTTTATCAGCTAACGAGCGTAATTAATATCTACAAAAGAAGATTAACGTTAAAGTGTAAAAACACATTTGTTCGTCAGAATGTCACTTTCGTCGAAACGTCGCCATTGTTCACAACAGCTCTGAGGTTAGTCACGACTGGGTAAGCGGTTCCTGCGATACATCGATCAATCGATCTTGTATCTCGTAATGAAACACGTTGAACTCGTCTTTTTTCTGGTTCATACTTTTGCATTTTTTTCTTTCTCGGAATTTTTATTATAATACAATTTTTAGAGTTTTTGAAAATTTTATGAGTTTACTAATAATTATAATTTAAAATTTTCCGCGTATAGAGATACTTTTATATACCTGAAAATGAATTAGAACTCGTTTCCCTCTTATTCATATTTTTATATTCTTTTTTTTTCAAAATCTTTGTTATAATATATAATTTTTAGAGCCTTTGGGAATTTTATGAGTGTATCGATAATTATAATTTAAAAAACTATGTACGGATGAGTTAATATACCTCAAATTCATTTGCATTTCTCGAAATTACACAGATCGTTTGAAAATTGTATGAATATTTCATTTCTAATCAAACTCAGCAATGCTGTAATCGTTGAACTATGTAAGTTTTTAAAAAATGATAAGCGACTCCAGAGATATTATTCAGACCAAGATTGGAAATATAATATTGGGAACATAGGTCAGAGATAAACGTTATCATGTATAGGTTTAGATAGCGATAGATAGCAGCTACCAAAACAATGCTTTCTTTTCTAATATAAGGTTTGAAAAGTACTAAATGGATTAATATATCGTTTAAGGCAAGATTGGAAATATGCTATTGGGACATTCGTCAGAGACAAATGTTATCACAAATTGATAATCAACATTCTTTAAGCATGCGTATGATGACTATATACGTATACATAGGAGTGTCCGACATCAACTTTGCTTTTGAATAAGTCTAACAAAGGACAAATTGAATTATTCATTTTTAAAATATCAATAAATAGCTCAATTATAACTCAAACATACCCTAGACTAATAAATAATGCAGAACTACGTCAAACGTAGCGTGTACTTTATCGTAAGGATACGTGCACGTACTTCCATTCATAGCCATGAAAAGCACTTCCTTCAGAAATGCAGGGAGTGTATTTTCCCATAGGGGAAAATCCATTTTCCCAAGAATACAAAAACAACCTTGAGTAGTCACGATTAATGCAACAGCTCAGACTAATTCTTACGATATTTATAAGTTCTATTCATTTCCGTAACCTCGTTATATCGATAAATTGAATAAGCAATTGACTAGATCTATTAACAGCTCATTAACGCAGTTATTAACTGGTGCGTCTATGAAGAGGCGATTCATCGGTTTCCCGCAAAACTGCTTTCACTCTTTATTAAACTATCAATTTATCAATCACGGTATTTATTACTACGTTAGTAGTAATCATAAATTATCCCGCGAACGAAAATTCCGCGCAATATGGTTCCCCTTACTGAGTTCCGACGGTCACATTGGGAATAGAAAGTAACGCGCATCTCTGTCGGTAATTTATCATAATTCATAGAACATTAATAGGAACATAACTATTTCTTTCTATCTTAATTTAGGACATATGAACTTAAAATGTAATAAGGCATTAAAATACGTGCGTTTCTTCTTCCTTGAAACTTATCAAACTGTTTGCTGGACCTTCTTGCATAATCAAACTAATATTATTAATCAAGTTTCACAATTTACAAATTGCAAATAATTAGTATTAATAAGCTCTCTTGTATTAACAAGTTTGATAATAAAACAAATGAAATAAACAAATATCAATGTATCTAATTATCCTATTTGATGTAAAATTGTACAATTTCGAAAAATAAAAATCTATAACACACAACTTACAACTTACAACTTTCCAACGTACTAATATTATTAATTGATAAGTTATTATGCAAAAGGGTCCCGGTAGTTAAATTATGTTTAGTATAGACTTGTAATGATCTGTAAGGAGCTTTCTCTTGAAACTTCGTGGAGACAAGTTTGGGGGCCGGGTTGGAAATTGGAGAGGGCGCGGTGATGGTGTTTCTCCCTGGCTAAGCACAAAAATAAAAAGTATATAGAACAAATGGGCGGCTAAACTCGCCGTAGCATGGCATAATGATAACACGCTCGAATAATAAGGATAGCCAACAGAGGAGACAGGGTTGGATACGCACGCGTGGGCCTGCGTTTGGGGCCCGTCTTCCGCTTCCACTCCGATGAACGTTCTGGCTTTAACTCTGGCTCAGTTCCACTACGTGCTTCCAGCATTGTACTCCAACGTCCTAGATACACTCGATTTTACGTCCAGCAGGCTGTTTTCTTTTCTTCCTTCTCAACCTGCTTCCTGTACGTAATACGTCTATTCTCCTCAAATTATAATACTTAACAACTAATACCTAGCTTCAATAACATTTGGAAAAAAATTGCGTGTTGTGAAAGAAAGTTTAATTGTGTCTAGCGAAGAACTTTGTTCAGTGAAGTTGTTGGTTCAAAATTTTGATGATGGTTTATACAGTAATCCCTGTTTAAAAAAAAACAGAACATTTTAAAATAATGATATACAAATCTAAAATATGAAAAAAGATTATATCGAGAGTAAAATCCTCAAGTTTGTAAAACTTACTTACGATGATATACAGCTGATTGTTATTGTTGAGCATGGGATGCAGTGGAATTCAATTTTCCGCTACAAATGATAACGAAAGTGATCAAATTATTATAACGTATCAAAGTTTTAATTAGATGAAACATGACTTTATTTGATCGAGACTATTGTATTTAAGGAACATCAAAGAAACTTGATTTACTTGGATAAGTTTTGAATTGATATTTGTATTGTTGTGTTTTGTGGAAAAAACAGAGTAAAAAATTTAAATTTCATAAGGGATGTGTAAATGTTTTGACCAGCTACCGATGATGGCGCTGCAGGATCTTCGCTGTCACGGAGATTCCTTCGAATTTCACAACAGCTCACTTCGTCTTATGTTCTTCGACAGAGAGAATCTCGATGTTGATTGTAGATTATTAGATTAACTATGAACGTCAACATCATCTCTGAAACTATAATCTCAAACCTATATGTTAATTTAAATTATATGTGACAAGGTTTTAATTTTAAGCAAGCGTCGAATATTTGTGTTTTAAATTTCATCGAACTGAAGTGTACAGTGTTTACAGTGAAACTATTTTATTAAAGAAAGGAAAAAATATCTTACCTTTTTTGTTATAAATACTTTTTTTTAATTCAATGTGTACAGCTAATTGTGGATACGGAAGAAATACCAAAGTGATGTGACTTTATGAACTTTCGAAACAGCTCTCTCGTTGTGATTCGTTTGCCGCTAGTTTGCTCTAACTATCAATAATCGATTTAACAATCGATCATTTCGAAATAACATCGATTACATCAACGAACTAAAAACTGTAGTTATTTTGTGATACAATTAACAACGAACTTATGTCCAGGAAATAAATCAATACAAGTAAACAATTAAAAGAACAATTAATAATTCATCTGAAATTAAAATCGCTAATAAAAATAAGACCAAAGTGTTGTCGATAATAAACATCCAAATAATCAATGCAACTTTATAAAATGAAATACACTCTATAAAAAATACACAAGTAAAATAAATAACTTCGATAAAAGTAAATACACAAGAAGTATCTCAACGAAGAAGAATTCTCAAGAAATATTCATTTAATTACAAATTAAATTACTATCTTCCAAGATGAAATTCACTTACCTCCAAAGCATCACTGTGATCATATTTCTGATAATTGTTCGAACTACTGGCGAGCAAAGATTCGCGGAAACTCCAGCCCTGTATCAAGAAGTTTCCTCCGGTGACGATGTGCAATTAAGGTGCAGGGTACAGGACAAACGGGGTCAATGTATATGGCAGAAGGACCGGAAACCAGTAGGTATGCATCCGGATAAGTACGAATGGGCCAGCGGACGCGGCAGCGATTGCACCCTTCTTATCAGGAGAGCCTCCCTTGACTTCGATGACGGCTACTGGGAGTGTCAGGTCACTTCTGGTGACTTCACGCGACAGGACGCCTTAACTTCTTTACCATCTCGTCTTTTAGTTAGGGGTAAGATTTGGTTGAAGAATTTTTAACAATTTTTCTACATAAATTGGCGGATTTTGATAGTTTGATTAAACGCCGCTAGAGGGATAATACTTAATTCTTATTCTTGCAAGTTTTTAATTATTAAATCTTCTATACAGGGTGCCCTAAATAAACCTATTACAAGCTATTTTTCATTTAATGAAGTTTGAAGCAAGTTTTAGGGGATAAAAAAGAGAGGTCAGAATTGTATTTCAATGGAAAATTTTCCCTAAATTGTATTTCAATGGAAAGTGTTATTAATCTCTTTATTATTTGGATAAATCTTACCAAACTGAGTAACATTTACTTTTTTTATTACGTATAGTTAAATCAATTGTAATTTCTGGATTTTTTGTTTTCTTAGATTTTATTATTTATTGTAGCTTTTTACTATTACTTTCTGTATTCAATTTACTTTAAAAAATTTTTTTGGACTTTCTGTATCTATTTCATATATATTCCTAGATACAGTTTACGCTTTGTTTAAATAAAACATTCCATAAATTGGTGTCTGTATTGAATTGAACATACTGTTTTTGTTTATTTGTTTTTACTACAATTTTCCATTTATCTTTTTTTTTGTCCATTTTTTGCGCGAGGCACCATTGTTACTTAAAAAAATTGATCTCTAAAATCTCACTGAACATTCTTTTTTTTCTATATTCTCTGAACATTCTTTTTTTTTCTATATTCACTGAACTCTAATCCCACATAAATAGCGGCGTGTTTTACACTTCCAAAAACCTTCCACTTCACTCTACCGCCATCATCAACCAAATTTCCATGACCTGCACCAGACCAAGAATTTTTTCAGCCACTCGAGAGCCGATCTTCGATACCAGCCAGATGCATCTGTACCATGATATCACCATCTTAAGATATCTAAAAAAAAGATACGGGAACAGGTTGCCCAGTTTTTCTAACGAAAATTCATCTCTAAGAAAACACTTGAAGATCTTGAAATTTATCAACCCAGTAATCCAATTTCCACTGAAACACGGTCAGGATTACCGCTTTAGATGGATTGCATATTAATGTACATATGTAATATGTTTAAATTAAGAAATCAACAGAAGCTACTTAACGATCTGCGCACAACGTTCCACGAAACGTTAAATCGTTAAATAAGTGTGTACACTTAGTTTTAACGGAACGTTGGGTTTTTACGTCACCCTGACAGGTATCGCTTTCCACAAGCGTGAATGATCCTCGACGAATCGTACAAGTGGCTAATCAGATTCTAATGCCTCCTCAATGGAACGATGCAGATTTGGCGGTGCAATTTAAAATTCGCTAAACGCGGGCAACGCTGTGATGCAACGTGAACCAGTCGTTCCGTTCTACTTTCCTCTTAGCAGCTTGGATTTTTGCAACAACCGCTTTAACGAAAATTTTCTCTGGAATAGAATATCTCGACCGTGCACGGGATATTTTGATAATCATAGTATAGTCGACAAGGGGGTGAATCTAGGTGAATAAATGTAAAATAAATTGTTTTCATTTGAGGGTTTGTTCTCGAGAGAGTCGACTTTAAAAATTTGTCATAAAATATTTCCGTTTAAGGGTTGGCCTTCAAGAAAGTAGTGTTTGGACATGTTCAAATTTGCTTGGGAAATTTCATTCTCTCGCACAACTGTATAATAATATTTAGCAGATAACACAGATTTCTATTTAAGTTCTATTTCTTTAATTATGCTAATAAAGCTATAAATTTGCATAAACATGTGCATTGTACTTATCGCGAGTCATAAAGAATATTCTTTTATTTGATATTAATGTGCCAGGGAAAGTAAAATGAAAGTGGATAATTTGGTTTAATTGAAATTATGAACGAAGATAAAGAAATTGAAAGTTCCTCTCTTATTTCCTTTATTATCAAATGTCAATGTATTTCAGTAAAACCCCGCAAACCACGGTTGGAGTATGGAGGGACGATTTTAAACTCCGCCCTGACTCTAAGGGAAGGCCAGGAAGTTACCATTTCCTGCGTATCAAGATATGGAAACCCACCGGCGCTTATCAAATGGTGAGTTCAGTTAATTACTCCACTACAAGGGTAAACCTAGCCCAACCCCGCATAATCGTTAGTAGAGTATACATATTTCCTACACCTCGCATTTCATATCTCTTGTTTCATTTGACAAATCTTATATTTTCTATCCCATATCTGATATAGGTACACAATCTTGTCTTTCTGCAAACAACATTCTGCTATCCCACAAGATGAGAATCATCTGCCACAAATTTTCCATGAAAAATCCATCATTATATATTACAGTGAAATCACTAAAAAATCGCCTTTTAATTACCAAGTAAAATTACTTGGTAATTACTAATTTGATTAAAAAATGGCGAGGTGCAAGACTGCATTCTCTTCAATTCACTTCTGGTTCTCTGGCTACATTCATTCCAATTGTACACAGCAACAAAACACTTGTGCAACGGTACTGCCTATATTCCTATCGTTCTTGCAACGACTTTCGTTTGAAGGTATGCTAACTGTAGGCGAAATTACGTCGTTACTTTTTAAATCTAAATAAAATGTTATGCACAAACCTAATAACAGAAATCAATACTTCGTAAAAAGCAAATTAATGAGGGTCATTTCGCGCCAAATTGGTCAGTTTTTTTGTCAGTTTCATGGACCTTGCTTAAAATGAAATATGATGTAATTTATGTAAAATTAGGGGGAGTTATGAAATACACTTAGGTATTTTTATCTCAAAAATTGTTTATCGAACCGAGTTTAGTTTCAATGTAAAAAATTCGACATTCAAATCAATTTTTTTTACATTGAAAAATTAATTTTATAATCTTGAAAATTGTAAACAACATCTTAGTTCATAAATTTTTGCTTGAAAATCAGGGGTCTAAAACTTAAAAAGAAATGCGACCATGTTCCTTGAAGATTCAGCTATAAAACAAATCCTTTTTTAAAATGGAATTATCTAACGTAATTCTATGTTATTTATTGGAAATGCTCCAATTGGCGTCGACAAAAAGAATTCCCTAAAAAGTTTCCTCGTTTATACAACTAGACACTGACGTATACTTTGTATTTGCAGATTCTCTAGTTTCATGAAAACAGTGTTTCGCTAAGAGATAAAAAGTGCGGTTCACAGAGGCTACAGACAAGGCAAGAACCCATAACGCGGTGTTTACGCAGCGGAGAGGTTTGCTAGCAGCTTCTTTTTTCATGTCACGGTCTAGTGATCAGCTAGCCACACCTCATCTAAATTCTTATAACATAAAACTCACTTCTGTACCGATCATCACATTCGCATGAGCGGCGTTACAATTTCCACGATCGCCTGGCAGCCGTGAACGCACGTGTTACGCGATGTAAACACATCCGCGGAACATTTTAATCTGATCTTCGAACGATAAATCATCCTAATTGCGAATTTAAGTCGCTACTTTCATTTTGTGCCTTTGGTATAGTCGTTAAAGTTATAAATGAGATTAATATGTATTGTTCTTTTCAGTCCGTCACGTTTGATAAATTTACGATTTAATTTATTAGGTTGTCACAAAAGTTTCTTTCGTTTTATGAGGAAATAATAGATACACAACGATTTTTTGTTTTATATTATCTTATTGAATTATGTATGATCCATTTTGTTCAATTGCAAAAATGGATCATACGTAATAATGTTTGTAATTTAAAGTGGCGGACAGAAGAAAGATTATAGAAAATTTTTTAAATATAGTACATTTTTACATTTTTGTTTCAGATCTTTTAAATTTATTTTTTTGGTCATTTATATTTTTGGTATATACTACAGAATTAGATGAGTGCCGATAATATGGTAAAAATATTTAGTACAAAAGTTAGATACTAAAATTTATAGCGTATCAATTTTAAACTTTCTTCCATCCGTAACTGCATATTACTTCCGGTACACTGAATTTTATAGCACGATTATTTCCTGCGTGAAATTAGAAATCTGTGACTCTTTCAAATTGAGAAACAGATTAATTAATTGCATTTAGGTACTTGAGAAGTTTATTCTTTTTTGTCTATAAAAATGATAAAGATATCTTGTAGCCGAAAATTTCATCGTTATAGATCGTTAATCGCTTAGTTAGAAAGCGCAAACGTTTTAAGCTAGGCGAGGAAGTGGTACGAGTGGGGGACAAGTTTCACTGGTAATTGTCCGTGAATCGGATTCGATCCGTTTCATTTTTCACGGAATTCTTTCTCTCAAATGATTAACGTTTATTTCAAGAATTGAAAAGAATGATTTCTCTCTTCGCTGGAAATCATTTCATCAAATAAAAAACAAGTAAAAAGAATTCTGCTTCTAAGCTAGCGGCAAATTAAATTATTAATAAATTATACTTAAATGAAATAATATATTCACATCAAAACAAAATTAAAATAGAACATTCCTTGTACAAAATTTTTTCTTAAGTAGAAAGATTTAAATAGAAAAATTAAGTAGAAGATTTCTATTGTTATTAATAGATTGCAGATATTTATTCATTTCTGAAACATTTTAAGATGTAAAACTTCGCTGGATAATAATATGAAATATATATAAAAATATCTGAAATAAAAGTAAAGTATTGTAATATTTAATAGATAAAACTAATCTCTATTTAGTTTTCACTTCCTCCATTCGTTTAATCACTTTGATAAAAATATGAATTTGCATATGCATCCACAGTCTGAATAATAAATTTTCACTCAAATCAATTCATAGTCTGCGCATTTCGCTATTCTATGTATTTTTTATGTCTTCGGTGACATCAGTGTCTGTAAAGGAGCGACTCACAGGAAAGAGACTCGGAACAGTGAATTTCACTTACGTATACCGGCGTATTTTTTTCCATTCGTTGGAAACGAATCGAATGTGGAACGAAGAGAGCCAGAACAGTTCCTAATTTCACACTTGGTCTTGCGTTCGTAGAAATTGCAACGGGGCGAGGTAGCAGCGTCTCTTTTTACAGCCTTTAATAGGCACGCTGTCTAAATAATTCGTCGTTTCTCATATTTTTTTCTTTTACTCTTTGTCTCTTCCTCTTTGCTCCATTTCGCTGAAGATGCAGCGGCAAGTGTAATTATGCAGATTGTAGCCGTAGAAGCGGAGAAACTGGCCGCGGGCATAGTCTCCCCGTGAATCACTCTAGAAAGGGTATAAACCTTGAATATCGGTGTTCGTGGGAAATTGCTAAACCGCTTTCCGGAAACTTGGGCGTAACGGCTGTTGCGATTAGGATGGAGCGGTGACGACATTTAGAAATTTTGTTAGGAGATATCGAAAGTTTTGTAGATAATTGAGTTCGAAAATTTTTAGCCGATTGGTATGATTACAATTAATTTTTTCTTTGTTTATGGTTGCGTTGAAATTTTTCCAAGTATTTTATATCGAAGAATAAGTATATTAAAAATTAATTTAGAGTTATTCAGAAAAGTATTATCATTTGCTTGTTTAGTATTGAATTAGGAGCCTGAGTCAATGAAAAATAGTTTTGATGTCATCCTTAGGGTTTCATACTAATAACTGATCATCATACTAGAATATACAATAAATATAAAGTAACTAAATTCAACGTAAGAACAAGCTTCAAATAAATTAAAAATATTTAAATAATAACATATTAAACATACTTATGAAACTAATAATAAGCTAATAGATAGATATTAAACATATGACTGAAACCAAGCATTAGCTTGATAATTAGCTTTAGTAAAGAGCAGGAGGATTAAAAAAACAAGCTAATGAACAATATTAGAGTTCTAGTTATACTGCGGTAGATATCATGCAGTATGAATTCATCATTCATTCTCCATAAGTATATGAGAACATCCTTGACTTACTTTCAGAACATGTGAATCTTTGCAGTTAATATAACAATTCACCCTATCTATTTTAAAATTAACATATATAACATAGGTGTATGTATACTATTGAAAAGTTTAAAATCACTACATGCTTCAGATAATTTAAAAATTTAAAAAAAAAGTCGACTTGGAATTAGAATTCTGTAACTTTAGGAGATCCTTTAGCCAAAAATTGGTCAAAGTGAAGAAGAATCTTCAATTAATAGTAAAATTAAATTTGACTATTTCCTAACATAAAAAGTAAACTTTGATTTACATTAATTTTAATATTAATAAAAATGTAATGTTAAAATTGTCAGAAGATGGAGATATAAGTAGCTGCGTCTAAAAAAATGGTTCCAAATTTTTTATCCTTTGTGTATATTTATTATAAAATACTTTTTAATATTAATTGTTTGTCCTTTACACAGGTACATAGGAGGGGATGAAGTAGAACCTTTAAGGGAGCAGACAAACGCGACAGAAGTGGATAGTCCAAAAACCTGGGCAGCCCACAGCCTCCTCCGTGTCCGTGGACAAAGGGAAAACCATGGTCTGCCGATTCGGTGCATCACGATGCATCCATCCAGCGTCGTTCCAACATCTGCGGAAACACGACTGGATGTGCATTGTATGTATATTCCGCGTACTTTTGTACAACTGGTATTAGACAAGTTTCTATCGATGCAGAATGGAAACAACCGTATTTGCAATTCACGCTACACTTCACTTTTGACCACTCCATCCATTGAATACACATCAGAACCCTATGGCAGATGATAATCTTTCCTTTCATAAAATAGAAATCTAGTATTAGATCTGAATTTCTAATGATTGGAGTTAGGTAGATGATTTGACCAATTTCTATTTGCAAGAGTACCCTGTTTGGAAGGTAGCAATATTTTGGCATAAGATACTAGAAAAATGGTCATTTGCATAACTTATCAGTTGGGATTTTTCTCCAAGAATAGTACAATTACCAAGAATTCATTATTTCAATATTTCTACTCTTCTATATATAATACAATTACCAAAAAAGAATTTCCTACGTAATTCTTTTTATAGGAAAGACCAAAAATAATTCTTTGAATAATCCATCTACTAAATCTTCAACTTTTATCTAAAAGTCTTTAAAAATTGACTATATTGATCGTGCTCCATTGAAAGAAAAACAATGTTCAACCATTATTAAATTACATGTATATCAAATTTCAGACTCCCCAGATGTGAGAATAGAAACGAAGCCCCGACTCCTGGTGGCGGCCCTGGAGGATTCGGCCAGCTTTATGAGCTTGAAATGCTTCGCGGATGGCAATCCCAGCGGAACGATCAAGTGGTTCAAGGATACAACTCCCATCGCGGTAACAAGCAACGTGGTGGCGTTGATGCTAAACAGAACGCAGCAGAACGGCACGATGACCGGCTCCGAGTTAAGATTCGAGCCGGTCAAGAGAAACGACGCTGGTCTCTATTCTTGCAAGGCGGTCAACGTTATCGGTGAAAGCACTGCGGCTAACTATAGACTGGACGTACAATGTTAGTCCGACTTTTACCATGATACCTATTTCTTTTTCCTTCTTTTTCTTTTACGAACAACAACCATTCTGATCAACGACGAGAACACGTCAATTTGGCTACTTTCCTCGCCTAACTATGCTGCGCTTTTGTTCTAAGCGTTTTTTAGACAGAGAAACAGTTGGATAGAATAATGGCAGTTGTGTGCTCATTGACATGAACGTCCATTTGTCATTTATTAGCGGTAGCGTTACGGTTTGCTTTAAATAATAGTTATTGGGTTTCTCTCTGTGATGAATCGTGGCTTCTTTTTTAGACCACTGTAGTCTCCTTTCATTCAGAATAATTATTTCTTCAATCCTTCCGACACTAGTACGACGATATTGTCTGTTGCTGGATATTTTTCTGATACCACTGAGGCCTATGATATACAGTATCATGACAAATGGAAGTACATTTTCCATTTAAAAAATTATGAGTAATCTACCCTTTTTGCAAATTTGAGGAATCTTATTATATTACTGTAGTTATTCTCGATTGATAATGATAATATATATTAATATATTACTAATGCTAGTACGTTGTTATATTACTATGATCACTGTTAGAAGAAAGATCTGTTACGGAGGGATTAAATAAGAAACTTAGACTTTAAATTTAGTCTTCAAGCAATTAAATAATTTTATAGGAGATACTGTGATATAATTTATATATTATATTTAAAAAATTGCCTTCAAATCTTATTTAAGTCTTCTATTTTTAGATGGTCCCAGATTAAAATCAGAAGCTCCTACTTACAACGATACCGCGCAAAAATTCGAAGAAACGACTTTGCTTGGTACAAGCTTGGAACCCTTCGAGTGTACAGATTTTGAAGCAAATCCTCCACCTCAGTATCGATGGGTGCATCTTCGTGGTGGCGTGACGGAGACCATTGAGAATCCAATGCAGCAGACCAAAGACGGTGGTAAACGTTTACATTTGGAGAACGTGATGTGGTCCGACGAAGGGGAATATCGATGCGTGGCATTCAACGTGATCAACGGAGTGCGGAGAGAAATGCCCAGCGAGGCTCGTTACGTGCTCCACGTAACCGGACCGCCTGAGATACAGGCGAGGCCGTCTTCCGGTGGAAAGGGCATTTACGAGTCACTAGGATGGGCTGGAGAACCGGAACACACTTTGAAGTCTCGCTTTTGTTCGAGACCTCCGCCTAGACTCGTTGCTTGGCAATGGGGAAGCTCGCATATCAGAGCTGGCGAGTATCAAAATATATTTGTTAATGGTGGAACTTTCTAAAAAAAAAAAAAGGTTTATAGCTACAGCATATATTTTTTAGTCAAATAGACAATTTCTACTTTTTCTAGGCGAGAGTATTCATCCAAAATATGAAGCATTATCATTGGAGCATATCAAGGAAAACGATATGCCAACTAATTGCTACTGGGCGAAGCTAATGATCAAGGATCTCCAAAAAGAGGACGCTAGAATATACACCCTCGTAGTAGAAAGCGAAAAGGGTAGAGATTCCACTAATATCAAACTAACTATTCGCGATCCAACGGAGATGAGAGTAATTGCAGCAGCAGCTGCAATAGGACTATTGTTTCTTCTTCTTATAACATCCATTGCTGTATATTCAGTGTTAAGATTGAAGAATAGAAGATATCGTCGAGAAGAAGAAGAAGGTAGCATTGCTGCAGATGCATTATATAGTAATACACCTACAGCAGATAGACAGAAAAATGTGAACTCATCCCAAAATAAAGGGTATGCGAGAAAGACAAACACGGAGGGTGGATTGGCTGTTACGTATGATTATGACCAGATCACGAAGCAGGTGCGCGCCATGAGCCCAGAAGCACTGAAAGTCAGGCGAGCACCAGCTGTTCTTCAACCACCAACCATTGTATAACTGTTAATGTGCTCATTGCCATGACGATCGTCGATAACTGACGGTGAACTGTTTTATTGTAACTTATCTGTTACTGACCATATTGTGTAGATCCATCTTCACCAAAAACAGATCATATTTTATATTATTTATAATTGAAAATTGAAACAGTAGAATTCATAGATCCTCTATGTTAATGCTATAGAATCTTCACTAATTTTTTCCTTAAAGATGAAATTTATATAAAATTTGGCAATATTATTGGTATATTGCCACAAATCAAATTTAATAGATGTGATAATTTCATTACAAATGTGACTGTGAGTACTTGACTGATTGATTTGGAGGAATTTTCTATTTTCATTCATTGGAAATTGAATTATTTGTTGTTGCTATTATTGTTATATTTTAAATTGATTTTAAGCTTTATTAATGTAATTTTGTAGTAAGTAGATACTAGATCTGTAATATTGCTTATGCAACATAAATGCATTTTTATATAAATGTACTGGAATTATATTTTTAGTATTCGCGTGACTGATCTCGTTGCTGAACATCGTTTCCCTAGTTACATACTCAGAGTCTTACATCGATACTTATTTTTGCGATGATATTTTTGTGTAAAAAAAAAAATGCCAAATAATAAATATATGTACATATTAGATTATTACGTAAAGAGTATTAGTACTGTATGTGATGAATTTTGCACTATAAAGTAACATATGTATTCAGTGCAATAATGCAGCATTGCATGACATTAATTTAGTATAATGTATTGTTAATTCCAAAGCGTACTATTAGAAGATATTACAGTAAATTTTATAGAAATAGATTTTGGGATTTTGAATGTATCATCCATTTATTTAGATTTCTCCTTTATTTATTTAATATCTTTTAAACTTTCGATCATTGACATCTTGGCGCAAAATAAGATGTTCTACGTAACTATAGAATAGCATTGACGAACCTACATAATACATAATCAATCTTTATGTGGCATTAAATACATTTTACACATTGTAATATTATTTCATCATAAAAAAGAAAAGATATTTATAATCGATAATCTTCGAGAACGCATAATTTTCTTCGTTTTTCTAAAAAAAATATGATGTGTGTACATATCTCTGGTATTTTAATTACATTATAAATTCATTGGTCCCGAACAGGCGTTTTCAAATATATAAGTATTTGCAATACATATATTACTGACATCTATAAAACTTAAACCTTACATTATTCACGCAACTGCATATTCTTCTTCCATACATTTCAACATTCCTCTTAAAGTCAGGTACACTTTAAATAAATTCAGTAACATTCATCGCGTGTAAGGTGTAATTCTAACATAATTCTTTTCTTTGTAGCTTTACGGTGCATCTAAAGAAATCAACGAAACAATTTAACGATCGTAATAACTATAATAAATTTCCATTACTATAAAGTCCACATGGTGCATAGTAAATTTTTCAAAAATGGTGGATTGATCTTTGTATAACAATGATTCTTTAAAACTTATTTGTCCAACAGTCGCTTTTCCTTCTCTTTTTAATATTTTTTTAATCCCTGACATATCAGACATATTTGCACATTTCAACGTAAGTAAAAAAGAAAAATAATAGAAACATGCAAGTTCTCCATATATGTATATTTCATAAATTTTATATCGACTTTAACATTTGAGTTAAACATGCCACAGAACTTCTTAGAAGTTATCGTTGTAATATATAAATGTAACTTCTTTCATATCAGGGATTCGTTAGGATGTATTGCTTTCAAAATTAAGTCAAATTGTAACTTCATATACCATTAGAATCAAATATTCTCTTCATTCGTGTTATGGTTTCTATATAGCTTTCTTTTTATACATGATCAACTGAATGTATTATTAAATAACGTGAACGATAAAGTTTAATTTGTATAGTACACAAAAATATATATAATTTACAGGAATCCTTTCATGTATCATGCTACAAAAATAGCACGTACACGTGTCTTTTCTGACTCGAAGGAGCTTAATCTCGTTTTTGTTCCATGAAAACTTATACGCTCGTTACAGACATATTCTGTATGCGTAAATATTGTCATCAATAGGATTACGATTGAGGTTTCTTGCGTCTGCCAAATAGATTACTTAAAACAGAGCTTCGTTTGTAATCGCGGTCCTTGCGATTATTACCCACGCTATGTTCACTTTCTGATCCACTTTCGCTAGTTCTTCTACTTTCCACGTTTGTGAGGGGTTGAGAATTTTGTGGAACTGCTGGAGGAGGCACATATGATGGCGGTAGAGAAACTGGTCTACCTGTGAAGGTTGAATTATTCTGTTGCACGCCCTGTAACAGATAAAGATATGTTTTAAGATCTAAATTCTAAATTTGGTATCTTAAATCTTTCTTTATTTCTAATTTTATCTCTTTTTCTTCTTTTATTCCTAGTAACTTTTATTCTTATAGTCCTATCGACTGAATAAAGAAAATAAATGAACAGTAATTTTAATTGGTAAACACGTTTGAGTTTTGTATAAGATACTTTATGAATGTCTTTATTAAGAAGCCAATAATTTAGTTTGTAAAAAAATTTGTAATACTAGTTTCATGTTGATTTTTTCAATCTAAATATATAATTACCTCTCTGGATCTTGCGATTCCATAAGAGACATTTCCATAAGCTGTAACAGAAAATATTATTTATTATTTTTTCCTTTAAGATAACTCTGTTAATCTTATAGCAATTATTAACGCAAAAAACTTTGTCTTAAATAGATATTATTAGGAAGACAATTTAGGATAGATAAAAATACACAATATTGGAAGGTTGAACAAAACATGCAAGAATGATTCGCTGACAAACAATTAACAACGACTAACCAGGATCATGAGGAACACTCCACTGAGCTATTCTGGTTGGTGGAGGGGCACTTGATGGCAAGGGAGGTGCTAATTCTACAAAATAACGACATACAATGAAAAAAAGGGATCTCCTACACGTACGTAAATGTAATTATAAGGGTTTCCTAAGTACCTTGTGAAGTATTAAGATCCACGCTACTTTGTCTATGCCAGGTTGTAGTCGATGAATACTGACTGGAACCGTTATGATTCAAGGTTGCGCTACGTTGTTGATAAAAACTGGATCTTCCTTGTTCTGTGTCTGAAAAACCACAAAAGTATCATATACCAATTACTACTTCATATTCTTCCAATCAACTCATTCAAAGAAAGTGTATTAAATTAATATACCATCGCGTCTGTATTGAGGAATAGCTTCTGAACTAGGTGATCGCATTGGAATAGGAGGTGGTGCTCCTCTTGGAGGAATAGGTGGTTTATCTCCAGAATTTGATTGATACTGGTCCCTCTGACTTGCTAGTTGTTCTTGTTGTATCATTTGTTGCTGCTGTGCAAGCAATTGTAGCTGTCTATGCATTTGCAAGAATTGTGTTTGGGTCTGAGGTGGTTCGTTTCTTTGCGAAGCTAGGAACTCAGCACTATTCTGTGATTCACGTTTCTGTTGATTTTGCCTGTGCATCTGGAGGAATTCAATTTGCACGTTGCTTGCAGAGTGTTGATTCGGTACATCGCGTCTAATTACAGAATTCTTTCGTTCCAGTTCAGGAGTCGAAGCATGACTGCTACTAGTTGAGACGTTATCATCAGCATGTTCTATAGACACATTCTGCAACCTCTCTAAACTTTCCTTTTGTGATTCGTCGTAACTTAACAATTGCATACTGGGAGGTAACTTAGCGTGGAATGATATCTTGTTCACCCAGTCTTCCATTTCTTGTTGACTTGGTGCCAAGAACAAAAATTCTGATCCATCTGTACATTTCAACCTGAACACGTTTTTCTTCTTGGTATAGTCATCCGCTTTCTCGCATATGGCATTGAAGATGGTGATAGGAGCAGTGGCTGCTTTGCTCAGTGAGAAGTCTTCCATATCTTTGAAGAAACACAGAAGTTGTCCACATAATACAGTATAATATTGTTTCCAGGAACGCACTGCTGCCTTCTTACCAGCACTTTGAAGCTCATGTTTCCTCTCTAACAAACCCTGAATCTCTACTGGTGGAAGGGCGTCCATATTCTCCATCCTTTGAAGTTTCCTGAAGCTCTGAGTCCTCCTTCTGGTCGTGAAACTGGGTGTTCTCTTCGGTTTCTTTGTATCTACTTTCATGCTCTCTGCTCTTTTAATGTCAGGAGTTGTTCTTCTCAATTTTTCACCAAATACATGTGATAGCCCATGTGATTTTTGAGGTGTTGAGTCTAGGCCTTCAGTTGCAGTAGAAGTTTTTAATGGTGATAATTTGTTAATAGACTCGTGTTCATCGGTTGTTCCATTGACTTCATCGTGCACAGTACGATGTGGACTATCTAGTAGTCTTCTTCTTTCTTCTTCACGTTTCCTTTCTTCCGTTATTCTTTGTACCTCCTTGCGTTTTCGTTCTTCCAGACGAGCACGCTCTATTCTTTCTTTCTCTGCCTGTCTGGCTGCCATCTCTGCCTCTTGTTGCTTCTGGAAAGCCTCTTCCAACATAGTTATACGTCTAAGTGCATTAAACCTCTCTTCTTGAGCTTCGATAGTCTTCTCAAAGTCTTCATGCTTTCTTATAAATTCCTCCACCTGTGAAATACTTTCTCCCAGTTTCCCATCATTCAACATTGGCTCCCTACTCACTATCCAGTTCTCCAGTGTCTCTGCTTCTCGTTTAAACAACTGAGTATCTAGATTTTGTTCGTAGATGTGTCTTCTTTGCTCCCAAGTGTCTTTCAAAAGCTGTTGTCTGTGTTGTAGGACAGATATCTTGTCTTCTATTTCCTTTGCCAAGAAATGACCTTCTTCTATCAATTCCTGGCCCGTTTTGTAAAATTTCTCAAAAGCTTCGTTGCGTGTTTCAATTTCTGCTTTATACTCGTTGTGCCTCAATATCAGTGCTTCTGCACCTGGCACGTCACGAGCTAATTCAGGAGCGGTTACTTTGGCTACCATCTCATTTATCCAGGATATCAGGTCTCTGTATTCACCCAAGTATGTCTGCAGTTGTTCTGCTTGGGCTAACTTGCTCCTCCTTTGAGCTGCTTTCTCTAATAATTCGTTCCAAGTTGCTTCAGCTTCTTGGTGCTTCACTTCTATGTGCGAACGAGCGTCTGGGAATAACTCAATTAATCTCGAAGCCTCGTCCATTAGTAGTTCAACCTAAAAACAACATTGTTTCAATTAATATATGATAAATTATAATTTATCTCATAAAGAAGATATATTTATAATATACCTGTTCTTTAACAGCACCCAAGTCCGTTTCAAATCCTTGATGCTTCCTTACCAAAGCTTGGATTGTTTCTAAATCATGACCATAACCATCGGAACTGAGAGCAGTCTCTTTTTCTTGAATCCACGAAATAGTTTCATCCGCAGTTCTGTCGAACATGTGCACCTGTTTTGCCCCAGCTAGTGCATCTTGTCGTGCATGCGCTAATTCCTTTAGATCTTCCCATTGTTGCTTGGTCTCGTCGATTTTCACCAATATTTTAGCTTTCTCTGGATTATTTTCCTGTATTAATTTTTGTCCTTCATCCAGTACTGCTGATACTCGACCTTCACTCGTTGTTAAACCGGCTAAAAAGTTGTCAAATATCTGAATGAGAAGTTCAACGTGTTCTACGTCACAACCGTAATCTTCTGAGGCTGCAACCTATAGAATAAATTAATTTTATTCATTTTAACGTTAATAGAATTAATCCTAGCTTAAGTTAGATTATTCTAGCAAGACAGTATGTGTAGGTTTGTGGATAAGAAACTTACAGTTGTCTGATCTCCAATCCATTCAATTACTTCATCTGCTTGCCTGATGAACTTAAAGAACTTCTCGCTCTCACGCAATCTCTGAGATCGATACTCTTTCAATTTCTGTAATTCTTTGAACTTCTGTTCGATTTCTGATTGTTTTTGTGTAATGTTCTTGCTATCAAAGTGATGTCTATCTATCAATCCGTGCGAAAGTTTCTTTAAGTTCCCAATAGTGTTTTCAAAGCCAATTAAGTCTCGTTCTATCTCTTCCAGTTTCTTCAACAAAGACTGAACAGAATCTTCGTCTTTTCCATAATCTGTGGCGGTTAGTTGTGGATGTTTCTCTTTTATCCATTGCTCTGCTTCTGCTGCTTCGGCATAGAACTAAAAGTACAAAAACACTATAAACTTCTGTAGAGTAAATTTAATTAATCCAAGTTATTCAAATAATTCTTACCATCTGTGACTCAACAGCATCAAGTAGACGCAGTTTTCTAACGCTAGCTAAGTCTCTGAGATGCGATAATTTATCTTGCAATTCTTGTGACAATTTTTCAATCTTTTCTGAAGCAAAATGACCACTTCTCACCATAATCGTAGCTCTGCTTACCAAAGATGCAACTACAGGTTCTCTGGAAATTAATTCCGCCTCTAGAGCATGATGTTTCTTCTGTAACCGCTGCACGGTGGTTAGAGAACTTCCTAGATCACTACTCGCAGCCAGAGGTTCTTTTTCAGACAACCAATGCATCTCATCTTCAACATCCCTTGCAAATTGATGCAGCAATTTAGCATCTTCCAAATTGTCCCTTCTTATCTGTATTGGTTCTTGCAAACTATGGTATCTATTTATTATAACCATCGCCCTTTCTTGTATCTCATCACACATGAAATGATTTGACTTCTGGAAACTCGTTGCTGTCTCTTTAATTGATTCACAAGCTTCGTTGTGACCCAGAACATCATTTTCCAAATTCGTATGTCTCTTTAATAAGTTGGCTACACTGGATAAGTCTTTCCCATGGTCTTCTGACTGCAATTGAGTTTCCACTTCATCCATCCATGCCTCAAATTCGTCCAAACTTCGCCTGAAGAGTAAAGCTTGGTAAGCATCATTTAATCTGTTCTTCTTTAGTTCACTGGTTTCTTGGAGTAAACGCCATTCTGCTTCTAACTCGTCTAGACGTTCTTGGATGCTCTTCGATGCATAATGCTTCTCCTCAATCAGTGATTCACCTGATAGAAAAATTAATAAAAATTATTAAACAACATAGTTGCAGTTACAATCTTAAAAATACAGTGTGACCTAAAAAATAAATTCAATTTACCTTCATTGACCACTGCAGCTACTCTTCCTTTATTTGCCATCAGTTCACTTTCAAAAGCAGCATGCTTCTGTATCTTACTTTGCAAATTGGATGAATCTCTGTAGTTTTCATCACTAGCCACTTGTTGTTTCTGATGAAGCCAACCCTCAACTTCATATATATTTCTAAGGAACTGATGCAAGTGATGGCTCTCCAATAATTTCTTCCTTCTTGCCCTTGCACTATTTTGCAATTTATCTCTTCTAGCACAAACAGATGCTAATCGATGCTTAATAACGTTAGCATCTGCATGTTCTTTGGACAAAATCTCATTCGCAAATTTCTCCAATTCGTCAATACGACCTAATTGAGAGATAAGCATTTTCTCGAACTCTTCATGTTTACGTAACAATGTTTCTACACCAGATAAAGATTCACCAAGATCGTCATTGTTCAAGAATGCTTCTTTCGTCGCTAGCCAACTGTCTGCTTGATCAGCCTGTTCCTTGAACAATTGCAATTGATGTGCCTGTGTTAATTTTTGTCTCCTAGTTTCCCAAGCATTGACCAATCCTTGTCGGAGCTCTTCCAAATGTTCCAAGTTATCCTTGATATCTTCATTAATAGCTAGAAGCTTCTGTCCATGTTCTTTCAAAGCTTTAAACGTATCTTGTCTGCCATCAATCTCTGCTTTCCTCTCTTGATGAAGTTCTAATAAAGCTCCAGCTTCAGATATTGTTGTTGGTGGCTCAGACTCATCCATACGTTTAATTGTATCAGCTACCCAAAGTTCTAACTCGAGTAAATCAGCCTGGAATTTGTGCAGGGTATAAGCTTGATTTAAGGCTTCACGACGATGTTGAGTAAATCGTTGCAAATCATCCCAATTAGACTGTAATTCTGATAATATTCCCATTATATGTGGAGCCTTGTCTGGGTACTTTGATGATAAATCTCTGGCCTCTGCTTTGTGTTCTTTTAATTTTCCTTCTATGGCAGTCATATCTCGCTCCATTGCTTCTTGTTTTCTCTGCAGTTGTTCAACAGCAGGTAGATCCTTACCAACATCAGTGGTGTTCATGGCGACTGCTTTTTCAATGACTCTTTGACTAGTATCATCTATGTCTCTGTTAAACAAATGAATCTCCAAAGCTCCAGCTAGCATTTCCCTGTAAGCACTCAGTGCTCCTTGCAAGCCTTTCCATTTGTTGTTAAAGTTGTCACGACGTTGTTGAATAGCTTTCGATTCATTATCCCTGCCTTGTTTGATCAACTTATCAGCCAGAGCATTGATAGCCTTTATTCTAGAGTCGTCTACTCTCATGTCACTGTCTACATCATCAAGTTTTCTCTGCAGACTTAAACAATGTTCGTAATCCTTTCCAGTATCTCCAGCCTGGACCATCATCTCTTTGTCTCTTATCCAAGCCTCAATCTTTTCCACTTGGTTGTTGAATTCCAGAATATCCTGAGCTTCTTCCAAACCTCTACCACGGTTTCCAGACTCTAATAACAGTTTTCTCCAAGAAGCATTAAGGTGTTCCAGTTGTTGTCGAATTTCAGCACTTGCTGGATGCTTCTGTTGAAGCAGTCTCTCTCCTTTAGCCTTGATCTCTTCGATTCTACTCTGATTCGCCGCCAATTCGGCTTGGAACGCTTGGTGTTTCTTCAATTTCTTGATTTTGTCCTCCAAACTGGACACTTCGCCTTTCGATGCCTCGGCTTCCAGTTTCTTCTGCTTTTCGCCGATCCAGGATTCAGCTTCTGCAACGTCTCTAACAAACTGAGCGTGTAACAAACCAGCTTCTAACCTCCTTCGTCGCGTCTCGCAAAGATTTCGAATTCTTGCACGTCTCTGTACAACTTCACTTAATCGTCTAGCAATCGTAGGTGAGTCAAAGTGATTCTGAGCTAGAAGTTTGTCTCCGTGCTCTTGCAGAGCAGTTAGTTTTTCTTCTTGTGTAACTAATAGTTTTTCAAATTCATTGTGTTTCTTTACTTGAGCATCTACTTCTTCAACAGAATCGCCAAAATTATCACCACTTAATGCAGCTTCTTGGGTAGTTGACAAGTTATCTAGTTGTTTAGCATCTCGTAAGAAAAAGTGTAAGTCTATCAATTGGTCTAAATGTACCTTTTTCTGTTGCCAGGCAGTATGTAACTTTTGCCTCTCATCTAACAACTGATTGCATTTTTCCTCGACCTCTAAGGCAGCATAATGACCAGTTTGAACCATAGCCTCACCCAAATCAAGAACTGAGCTAAAGCTATCTTCTCTTGCTTCGATTTCTCCTTTCAGAGCTTCATGTTCTGCCTTTAAGATCTGTGCACTCGCCGCATCCCTAACTTTATCTTCAGTTGACATTGCAGCACGAAGTCCAGCTGCCCAGTTCATCAAATCTCTAACTTGAGTCAAAAATCGTTGCAGGTCACAACTTGCTTGCAACTGATCTCTTCTGTGAGCAGATCTATCTTTCAATTCTTCCCATTGAGCAAGAACAATCTGTTGCTGTTGATCAATATGCACTGCATTATTTCCTGGATAATGTGCTTGCAATCTGGATGCATCTTCAACCAGAACTTGGAGTTGTGCTTCCAAGGCGACTAGATCATTTTCGAAACCTTCGTGGCGCCTAATTAACGCAAGCACAGAATTTAAATCGCGACCTAGGTCTTCTGGTAAAGCTGCTTCTTTCTCCTGTATACGAGATAATGCTTCAGCTACATCCCGATGGAATCTATGAATTTCTCCGGCTGCTTGTAACCTCTGCTCGCGGTTTCGAATGAGACCAAGAAGATGTTGCCAAGATTCCCTAATAAGTTACGAAGAATATTCTTAATTTTATTATTCAGGTGATTTTTACTGTTTAATTTTCTTTCATAAAGACTACAAAACATGCTATAATATTTACACTTTATGCTACAAAATCCACCAACTTACATCATAAGAGCATGCTGTCTCTGCACTTGCATTACAGGGTCATCATCGTCTTGTCTGCATTAAATATATGTACAAAAACAGTTAGTAACCCAACACCGATATAATCATATCCTTTATTCTATATTACCCTTTTGCAATCATTAAAAACTATATTAACTATTCATTACCAGAAATAGTGCATTATTAAATTCGAAAGAGTAAACATGCATTTGGTGAAATAAAAGATTCCATGTAACTTACACCAAAATTCTAAGTCCACATTATATACATCGTTGAAATTACAAGATCAAATCTTACCCTAATTGTTCCTGTCGTTTCTCGATATCTTGAATATAAGGACTCTCATTAGCGATTAACTTTCTGGCTAATTCTTCACATTGGTTAAATCTTTCAGAACCAGCCTCTATTCTGTGTTTAAAGTCGTTGAATTTGGCTTGCAGTATTAGTAAATGTTCATAGTCTTGACCATAGTCTTCAGAAGCTGCTGATTGTTCCTGTTCCTTAATCCACTGTTCTAATTCTCTGCTTTCTAGGAAATATTCATGTCGATACATGCTCTCCATCAAGCGTTGTTGTCTTACTGTAGCCAGTCTCTGTAATGCTCGCATTTGTTGGGCGATTGCTTGTTGCTTATTTGCTATTGCTTTGCTGTCAGGATGTTTTGCATTGATCATAGTAGCTGCAGTATGCCCCATCTCTGTTACAATACCATTGTAAGTGTCTAACTCTAGCTCAACCGCCTGAAAAATTATATAACATTGTATAAAAAATATACTTTCTTATATTAATAAATTACATTTTATAAATATTATTTTTTATAAATTAATGGTGTGAAGGTCAACCTTGTGTTTTGTTAATAATTTTGTAGCGGCATCACGATCTCTGCCATAATCAGTTGAACTGAGGACATCATTCTTTTCATTCAACCAACTTTCAACTTCCCCTGCTTCGAAAAAGAATTCCTGTGCTTTTAAAGATAAATCTAGAGCTTTGCTTCGTTCTCCGGCCTTCTCTTGCAGGTCTTTCCATGCTTCATCAAGCACGTCGCATAATTCGCGTATCTATGGAGAATTAAAATATTTTAATATAATTTTAACATGAATGTATAAGCAATTACATAAAAAAATAGATCAGGAAACATATTTTACACATAATTTTTTTATCAACATATAAAACTAAATAAAATAAAATTTTATTAACATTTAAAAATATAAAATATTTTAAAACACAATAAAAAACGTAATAAAAAATAATATATTGTGTAACAAAATATATTTCAACGTTAAAATAAATTACGTAAGACAAGCACATGCATGCAATAAAAACTTCCCTGTTTCTTATTTACGATATACATCTAAAATTTTTAACTTTTTTCATCGCAAAAATTTTTTTAAAAATATTGATTAATTAGATTAATTTTTTAATTTTTACAGCTATTTATCAAATAATATTGTTACTTTTCAAACAAAACAATAATACCCATGCATTTGTGCCGACCTTACCTCTGCAGACCCAATATTCTTGTAATAGTCCCAACTGTACAAAAATTATAAACTTTTATTTCAAATTAACCAAGTATCTATCAAAGAACAGTAACAAGGAAAATATACGCATCAATTTTTCCCTAGAAACGTTTCAAACAATATTTTTACTACATATATTATTACCTTCTTTTTCTCTGGATGTGCCTGATCGATCAAAGCCTGTCCAGAAGCAGCAGTTTTGTCTATCATTGGTTGATGGCCAGCAATTTCTGCTTCTAGTTTTTTGTGTTTCTTATGCAATGTCTGAGCTTGATGCAGGTTTTGTCCCAGTGTCGTCGAGGATGCTTGAGGGAGATGATCTTTTATCCATTGTAATTCAGCATCCAATTCAAAACCAAACTTGTGGAATCGTAAGCTTTCTTCTAATGCTTCTCGTCTTCTCTTGGCTGGTTCTTTCAAGCTATGGAACCTATCAAATAATAAAAATTAAATTTTAATTACTTAATAATTTTTATCATTACTTTTATGTTCTTTATGGAGAGTATTACGTACTTTCTTTGCGTGGCTTGACTGGTTTTCAATATATTCGCAGCATCAAAGTGACCTTCATGAGCCATTTCTTCACCCATGGCAACTAGATCATCCACTTTTTGTTCCCATTGGCACATATCGCTCTCAAGTGTTTGATGTTTCTTCAACAACTCCTTACAACTCCTAAGATCCATTCCCACTTGTTTACTTTGCAAAGAATTCTCTATTTCTTCCAGTTTCAACCTGGCATCTTCCATCGTTCTATTGTAACCATGTTGAGAAGCAGCTTGCCTCAACCTGCGACCTTTTTCCAAAGACAAGGCCACCAGTTGTTCCCATTGATCATTTAATTCTTTCAGTGTTTTTCCTACATCGTCTGATCTATAGTTTTCTTCAGATATCAAAGCTTTCCCAGCTTTGTTTACCGCCCTTAATTGTCCCTCATTAGCTCTTAATTCTCTTTCAAACGCTTCGTGCTTTTGAAGCTTTCGTTCAAGATTATTTAGATCTCTATAACTTTCATCAGATGCTGTCTTCACTTTGTCACCTAACCAGTCTCGTAGGTCATCTACTTCTGCAGAAAATTGTTGATAGTGCTCTGAGGCTTTTAAGGCTGCATGACGACGCTGAGCAGCGTCCTTGACTTGATTTCTTCGAGCTATGACTTGATTTCTTTTGTCATTAATATAATCTTTTTCATAATGATTTTGGGCGATCAATTTATCTGCAGTGTCACTAAAGGCTTTTAATCTATCATCCTGAGCGTGGAGAGTATTTTCAAACTTTTCATGCTGCTTCAATAAGGCTTCAACGTCATCGAGGGATTCCCCTAAGTCAGTAAATTCTAAGAACGCTTCGTGAGAACTGGTAGTAGCTTCAATCTGATCAGCTTCGCGATTAAACTGCTGTAGCTCTAAGCACTGTTGCAACCAGGCTTCTTTTGCCATCCAATCTGATGTTACAGCCTGATATAAGCCATGCAATTTATCTAAGCGTTCGCTGACATCCACCAGAGCTGGATTACGACGTAGTAATTGGTTTCCAAGTTCTTCTACCTCCCGAAATCTGAACAAATAAAAAGTTATTTACATCATTGTTTCAATTAATTAAAAAAATCTATAAGAAATACTTAAATACTTACTCGTCTTCTCGAGTTCGTATATCTTCTCCAAGTTCCATGTGATGTTTCCTAAGTTGCTCAGCTGTAGCAACATCCCTAACAGGTTCCTCAACCTTCATTGTCTCTTGCATATCAGCAGCCCAATTAATTAAATTCTTTGAACTATTCATGAAAATCTGTTGACCTACTGCATCTTCCAATCTGGATCTGCGTTCCTTAGCCTTTGTTTGAACTTGATTCCAGAGTTCTTTGATTTCATTTTGTCTAGCATTTACATTGTTCAATTCGTGTGGATAGGAGCTCTTCACGCTATTTGCTAATAAGTTCACTTTTCGTACTTTTTCTTCAACTGGTGCCAACTCCCTCTCCAAGTGTTGATGTCTTCTTTGTAGAGCCTGTACTGTCTTCAGGTCTGGTCCAAGTTCTGCAGTGTCCAACTGAGTAATTTTTTCTAACATCCAATCATGAGCTTCGTCACAAGTTCTGTTAAATAATTCCACGCTGGAAGCTCCTTCTAGACTCTTCTCTTTCTGTGCCTTTAACCTGTTCAGATGGTCCCAAAGTTGATGGATATGCCTCTGTCTAGCCTTGACTTTATCCAACTGACTATGTCCTTGTCTAACGAACTCATCGACTGCAGCATCTATAGCTTCTACTCGTTTTCCTGATGCTGAAAGATCTGTTAGGAACTTTTCGTACTTTCTTCTGGCAGTTTCAACATTATCTCGTGTATCATCGGCTCTCAACATCTTTTCTTTATCCTTGATCCACTTCTCAAAGTCATCACATTCGCGATAGAAACCATAAAGTCTTATAGCATCTTCTAACAAAGCATGTCGTTTCAATGCCAATTCTTGAAGTTCGCTATAGGTATCATTAATCTTCTTCAGTCGTTTCTCCACACTATCTCCATCAGATGCAGTCTTCCTTTTAATAGGTTTCACTGTTGACTTTATGGACTTCACTCTTCTGACTGGAACTAACTGCTTAACCATTTTCGTTTTCTTCACTCTCTGTGTAACCCTGACCTTCTCTGGTCTTCTAACCTGAACTTGTATCACTTTAGGTTCTAGTTCACGTACATAATTCGCTGGCACGAATCCATCAGTGCCATCTGCTTTCCGTACGCTCCACCAGTCAGGATTTGTTTTATTTAATAAAAACATTACTTCACCCTTTACCATTTGCATACCTTGGCCACTGAATGGATACAAACTCTTTACTTGGGGTACCAATCTATCTTCAAACACCGTTCTAGGTTCTAATCTTTCTACAACTTCATCCACCCATTCATCTTGAGGAACTAGTCTAATTTCTTTACCTAAAAAAAGAAAGAAACATTTTTGAAATCTATTTCATGGAAGAAGTATTAAAGGAATTTTTACTGAAAACTAAAACTTACTCCATTCTTCTTGTTCCAATTCTGCAACGGGTTCTGGGTCAGCGGATAATTCAAGGGTAGAAATTCCAGACTTAACAAGCTTCTCAGCCTGCATGTTTAGTGATTGTACATCACCTTTGTAAGCATTCAGTTCTCCTTCCAAGTCCTTATGTCTTTGCAGAAGCGCTTGAGCGCTAGGTTCATCAACGCCATAGTCTTCAGAGGCCACAAGGGCCATCTTCTCATTCATCCAGGAATCCGCCTCATTTGCATCCGCGTAAAATTGAAAAGCTTCCGCTGCATCATCTAACTGTTTCTTCCTCAGGGCAGCTAACTCTTCTAAGACCTTCCAATGCTCTTGCAACGAATCAATGCGATTTTGAATTTCTAAAGCTGAAGGATGACTGTCAGCTATCAGTTTTCTTCCAGCATCACATAACTGTTCAGACTTAGGTCGTCGTACTTTCATTTCATCCTGAAGGGCTTTATGCTTCTGTTGCAACGAAATTACAGCACGCAAATCCTTGGCTGATATACCAGCTTTGCAAATACGTTGCTTTTCAATCAACCAGGATTCCTCATCCTCATGATCTTGGAGGAAGTGGAAGAAATTCCTAGCGTCTTCCAAACGAGCCTTGCGCTCCTTACTGTATTCTACTAGATCATCGTAAGCTCGGTTCAACATCTCTAACTTTTGTTGTAACAAAGGCACCTCCTTGCTCTGAGGTTGTGCCAAATGCTGAGCTGCTTGCCTACCAAGTCTTCTCTGAGTCTCTCCAAGAGCTGTTACTTGCAGCTCTTGCAAGCTATGCTTCTGTAACAAATCTTCGACTCCCAAAAGATGTGGACCAACATCTGTACTTTGGAAGTTCAGTTGCAGCTCTTGTATGGAGGCCAAAGTTGTGTCAATCTCTCGCATGAGACTCATGAGAGAACTCAGGGCAACTAGATTAGATTTGTGATGATCTAGGAGTGCTAGAAGCTCCTTCCATCTTTGAAGGACTTCCTGTTCCCTGATTTGCACTCTTTCTAACCCATGGTAATTTTCTCTCACTAGTTCCTCTGACATATTAGTCAAATCATGAAAACGTTCTTCGCGAGCTAAAATATCTGCACTAATAGCTTCGTGTTTCTTCACTGTGGCATCTACTTGGGCCAAATTGCTACCATATCGTGGATCGGTCAGAACTTGGATCATTTCTTTCAAGTAACCTTCTCTTAGAACACTTTTCCTTTCAAATTTGTAATTTAATTGCTCTAGTCTTTCTTGTCTAAGGAGTTCAGTCCTGAGGGCGACTTCTCGGCGATGCTCAGCTCGTTCTAGTTCCACCCAATTTCTTTCAATATCGTGTATTAATTGACCTTCTTGAGGCGTGAAAGCAGGCTGGTTCAAGGATTTCAATTGGGTGTTAATGTGAAAATACAGAACTTCTATTTCTGATCGTTCTTTGTACTTTGGTGGTTTCTCTACTGTTCTGTATTGCTTGAAAGCTAACAATTCTTTCTGGATGCCCTCTAAGGAATTGGGAAAGTTTCTGTTTTCTAATACTTCTATCTTCATTTTAATCCATTCCAATAAGTCTGTTGTAAGTTTTTCATAGTGAATCTTCATCTTGTCAGCGTCCATCATTTGTCCCACAATCTAAAGAGAATAATATTTTTAAGATCATTTAATAATTAAATCAAAGAACTTTAAAGGACAGATGTATAATATAAAAATTCACTTACATTCGCGATTCTTTTACCGCTCTTGATCTCGTTTTTCATCCTGGCGAAGGTGTGATAGTAAGAAGCAACGTACGTGATAATGGATTTCTCATCAGGCCGAGCAGTGTCAACATCCTCCGCGTCCAACAATCGCGGAATTCCAAGTTCCGAGTTGGCCACGTCGAAAGCGTAATTAAGATTGTCGATATTTTTATTTTGCTGTAATTCTGACCAATTAACTAGGTCTGGTCTGTGAGCATGAATAAGGGCATTGAAACCAAGACCGCTTCTCCATGATCCTATAATCAACCACATTTATGTATACATATGTACAAATTGTATGTTAATTTCGTAATTAATACAGAGCACAAAATAATTGAAGCTGCTGCATTTACCAGTGAAATCTTGAATATTAACACCAGGGTACCCGTTAGTTTTCCTCTGACACCAGAGTAGTAGAGCATCTTTGGCTGATTTCTTTTCGCTACTGTCATTTTCCTCGTCTACGTCAATCTCAATCTCTTGAATTTGGAATCTCAAGATAATAGTCCAGATTAAACCCAGTATCAACCTTGGATTTCCATCCACTATATCTTCTGCTCCTATACTCTCCAGACGAACCTATAAACCATAAGAAATCATTAATATTATAAACAACCGAGATTCGAATATGTCTATTGTAATAATCATGATAATTAATCAGTAGACTATGGGTTTTATGATAAATTTAAAGACACAAGAACACACAGAATGTATAATATATAAAAATATATAAAATATCCAAAGCATAATCACGTTACAATATTTACTAAACGAGACAAATATTCATTCTGATTTCATTTCTTCGTTTGATAAAAAACAACAATGAAAATCAAATATTTTCTATTAAAATCTCCAACGATTAGGAGATTAAAATGCTCGAGGTCTTTCCAGAAATTACTTCGTCAGTTTCCATTAAGTAGTCCATTAAAATTAGTAGTCCATTCTATAATTTTACTCGAGTTTGCCCCTTTGTAAAAGTTATTGAAGCGTCCAATTCTCTGTTCAGGTGAATGCAAGCGTATAATACACTCATAAAGAATTTATGAGGAGGGATCGATAGACTGCTAGCAGAATAATTGGCATTCCAATGTGCACGTGTGCATAGATATATGTGTACTCTTGCGCGTGCGTACACGAGTGAGTAAAAGAGCGGAATGCACGCTGGGTATTTGCATCGCGCGTATTGCGTAAACAGTGGGTCTTAATAGATGCTTGTGCACGAGCATCTTGCTATGATAAAACGGGCATGCATTCGCGTTGCGTCATGTGAAAAATAACAACTGTTAAACGGCCTTGGGTACAACACATTGTGATAATGCACTTATTGAAAATAAAGGAGCCAGATATACAAGGTACTGGGTCGTTCACTTCTGGTTGTCATAAACGTTCGAAAGTAGACATGAATAGACGTTAAATTGAATGATCACTGTCACTTTTAGCTTTGACAGTTGAAGAATATTTCTCCTGGAAGCTAACGAGAAAATCTAGTGACACATGCACCACTTTCCTGGTAAGATAAACATGGAAGAATGTTTAATCTACGTGCAGTTATTTTTGCAGATCGGAGTATCCGCTTATTGGAGTACAGAACGCAACGATAATATCAACAAAAACATCATGGATACTAATAACCTAACCTAGACAAACTTGTCTAACTATTTAACATCGAAAATCGATCTCGTTGTATCAGGTTACAGATATGATTATATTCGACACCTGTTATTTACTCAAAGGAGTTGAAGCATTTATAGAAAGGTACAAAAATCTATAGAGTGCGATCTAATATGCGATATTATATAAAATATTCAAAGTATTTTACTCGTTATAATTACACTCTGGATGTTTATGCAAAGAATGCGTATAATATAAAAAGATATATGAAACATTCAAAACATATCACTTGTTATAATATTTAATATGTGAAACGAATTTCTAGGTCCTATTTTTCTACTTGTGCTCGTAAAAATATAAATTTGCACAAGCGTCCGCAGTCCCATTACAATCGTATATAGGATTTCAATTGCATTCATAACAATATGGATTTGCGTAAAAATCCGCGGTTTACTAATCGCTATTATAAAATAGGTAAGTAGCCATTATAAAGTGGTATAATTTATTTCATAGTATAATTTCTAATTTATTTTATAGGTTTAACAATCACGTAAATAGTGCACGGATACAACGTTCGTTTATTGAAATTGCAATCGTACGAGTGCATAACAAATATATTGTGCAACCAATTGTTGATCTTGTAGAATGAAGTTGTAGCGGTGTTTCGACATCGACTTATGACTTCATTGATTCCTCCGACACGTTCGACGGAACGTTATGAACGACGATCCCGAAGAAACGCTCGTGGGCCAACAAACGGCTCGACTACGTTATTATACTTAATCGCGGTGTGCGCCCGAAGCGCGACGTTCTCGCGATTGCTGGAATGCCGTCCGATCACTTGTACCCGGTCTATCAAGGCCGTTGGGAAATGAAAATCGTTTCTTTCTGGTCGACTTATGGAATCCAAAACACGTGGGACATTAAGAATTTACGTGGACGGGAGAAAAGACATCGATGGTAGGTAAACACGGGTCGATACAAAAAATAGAGTGCATCCTGAAGATGCAACCCGATTTCAGCGCGATATAACAGTTCGCGATAAAATAAAATTGTACGAATATGTACCAAATCGTACTCGGCGGTGAATTGGGTCGTTCACTTATAGATCGGTCGGTAATTTACCTACGTTCTATAACTGCATAAGCAATTATTAAATATTTTATTAAATATCGGAAAATTCGCTACTACGCTGTTGTAGAGAACGAGTACAAGATGTTATAATAGTTTGAAAACTTTTTTCAATAAAATGCGATAAAGTCGCATCTTCGTACATTGAGAGTTTCGGATAAAAATAATCATATTCTACTGTTTCCACAGATATATACAGGGTGATCCGTAATTCATGGATAGAGAGATTCTGTGACTTAAGATAAGAGGAAAATCAAGAATAACACAATTACGCTGGAGGTTTTGTTTCTGAGAAAATCGAGGACTCCGTTTGTACCATGAATACAACACCTGAAGCAGGATGGCCACTCTGTATGTGGTTGGGAAAATGGCGTGAAAAATACCATAAATGGGAGGAGCTAAAGCAAAGGTACAGATCTTGAGCGATTAAATTTATGGTTTTGATGATTCGTCATAGTGGATTACCGTTTATATAAATATAGAAATGAGTGTCGCTGTTGACGACATACTGATGATATCATAGCGGATTGTCTCGACAAGCTGGCAATATTTTCTAGTACTTATACTTTATACCGTTTATAGTATACTACTCCAACAATGCTCTTTAGCATTTTACTTATTAATATTTAATATGATTATTTCCATATTTCCCGTTGCATTTTATTTCACAGGAAGTTACAAAATGAGAATTCCGATATAAAGGATAAAATATCACGGCTGTCTTCACTAACGCGAAGGTCTTTAAAGGAGAGATTAAGCAAAAGAGTTAAATGGTACCAGAAGACGATTTACCTTCATGACCACTCTCATTTACATACGGAAGTTATCTATTTCTCTAAGCGCGAGCATCGAACCATTACGTTCCATTTAATTAACAATGTGGCAGACAAGCTTCCACCTCGAAGCGCCTCGTAGATCGATGTTAACCACACGCTAGAATCAATCATCGCGCGTTCGCTGGTGAAACGATTAGCCTACGATGAGTAAACAAATGTTTGAACGATGCGCATTACACGGCAGAGCAAATACGCTGCTTCCTGTCGCGTAATTTGTAGTCGTGACGCTCGCTTCGTATATGTAACGATCGACGCGATCGTTCGATAATAACAGATTCAAGAATATTTGCATAATACCTACCGGAGTGGACGTTAAGCATTTCGTTGTCCCTTTTATCAATTTTGCCATCTAATATATTATCAGAACGTCGTCGCTACAAACTAGTGCCAATGTTCTACAGGATAGATCAGTTTGATAGAAGAGTAACTGGATCATGTACCATTATCGGTCATGCTTACAATCCCGCCACACGAAGCGCACAATGTAACAACATAACAATTTTGTAATTTTGTTTATTTTCTTTTAGGTCTACGATCAAAATTTGCACGATGCTTATTTGTCACAAATTTGTGGCGAGCTGAAGAAAAGGAAGGCTAAATCTAAAGGTTTGAGTAAGAAATCAGGATAAATGCAACTCTCTATTCTGTTAAAAGTAACTAACTTAGAAGTTATTTATCATTCATTTTCAAATAATACTCTGCTTTCAGGCTTTCTACATTTTTCTACGTTAAACATAAGCAACTCCAGCCACCGTTTCACTTCACGACGTTAAGATACAGTTACCCTTGCTGGCGATACAGATCATTTCACTTAACGCATTTCAACCACTCCACGGGCGTGCCGCAGCTAGTGATGGGATCTGAAACACTTGAAATCGCATCGCATCTGTATATCCGAATCGCTTCAAACATGATTCGAAGCTTGAAACTCTTCGTCATTTAGAAAGTCTTGAATCTTTCAAGTCTTGGCAGTCTTAGAAGCCTTGATCATCATGAAAGCCTCGATCGTCTAGAAAGCGTTGAAAATCACGATCATTCTAGAAGCCTCGAACGTATTAAAAGTCTCGATCATCATGTGAAATGAATATATATCTGATAATTTGATTTTTCCAGGCGTTCTATAAACACTTGGGTCAAAGATGCTGTTTGAACAAAAGTAATCAAAAAGCTTGAAACTACTAACAGTTTCAAAACGATCAGGACTTTCGACGTTTTAAAGACTCCAACTTATCAAGATTTACAAAAGAAATTTAAGCTTCGAATCATGTCGGAAGCGATCCGAATTTGTCGTCTCATACACGATACAAATACGAAGCGATTCGAAGTGTTTGCAGACCCATCGCTAGCCGCAATTCGTGCCTAATAGCTGAGCGAATGCGACAACAAATTGAAGGAGCCAACAACCAAACGCACAGCATGATTTTTGGACGACTATCATCCTGCATTTCGCTACAATTTCATCGACACGTCCGTTAACCCAGCTACACACATTGACTGTCGAATTTCCAACCAGTCAAATTGCATACGATCACGTTATAAGCGTGCAGAGTATCAGCGTATGGTATATGAATAATGAATGAGCCTCGGACTGCATAGTAAGACTGAGAATACGGTCTTATACGGTACTGTTACATCCAGCGAAAAGGTGGGGTTGCACAGTTAAAACTCGTGCAACGAGACAGCCGGCCAATAAGCAGGCATAAAGACGACGGCGTTAAATAACCGGTACTCGTCCTATCGGCCGATTGCTTTTTGTTGTAGGCCATGGCACGTCAGCTCGAGGCTCGAGCACCACTCTGTCGACCAGCGAAACGGCTAATGTTCTTGTTTCTTTTTTCTTCCCTTCTTTCTGTTTTCATTCTTCTTCTGCTTCTCGTTCTTCTTCTTCACGTTGTTCCTTTTTGCCTGATTCTTTTATTCTTTGCCGAGTTCGATCGAATCGAGAAAGATCGAAAGGACGCGTTCGATGGAAAGAACTTTTTAACAAAGGACTCGATCGTGTTGAGTTTGTCTTACGCGGCATGAACGTGGAATATATTTAGGGAATCGTGAGAAAAGTATGTTTTGTAATAAAATGAAATTGTAATGTCTAGTTTAGACGTATTGTATATCGTACAATATCTGTGTTTTAGGTCAGCTTTCTGTATAAGAGGAAAATAGAGTCACTGGCCATTAGGGAATGTACCGCAGAAGCAGAATTCTGCCTCACCAAGTGGGTACATATTCTGAGATAACAGAAGAAATTTGCATCACACCGAAGCTAAGAATTTTTGATGCCATCTTTTAAGCAAATGACGAAGAACGTAAGTGATAAATTTAGCAAAATCCTTTTCAACAGCCTATGTAATTATTTAATTTAATCCGAACAGATGTATTTACTAATCTATAATACACGGCATTAAATGGAGTTCTCGGTAAGCGCCTGTACGTTCAATGCTAATTTCGAGAACCACTTGAAGAATTTCGACGCGGTGTTCACCGTTTTAAAGAACGATTCTCGAGGAAGATTTACATGTATGAAACATTAACCTACGACAAAAGGCAGCAAGAATAGAGCATTAAGAATATGAACCAGAGACAGTACACGGATATTCGCAAGAAAACAGCGATCTTCTTCGCTGCGATTGTGTTTTGTTTAGAATCGCTGCCACGATATAGCGAGACGATATGATCCCCGCTTCGAGCAATGTCTTTCTCTTCTCGGCGTGCTGCATGGCAGAAGCTTCACGACTTCGTTGTGTGACAACCGCTGTTGTTTCACGGACTGCGGAACATTTGCCGAGCCAATAAAAATTCACGAGATCGTCAGCGATATTATTTAAAAGGATTATATACACGAGATACATATCATAATTAGAAATATTCAACTTGCAAATAGGAGAAAATTTATTGCAATTCGTGTTAAACTCGATTCTGTTGGCAGTGAAATTTTTCCATCGACGTATACGGCTGACGGAACGTCATTTAAAAGGACATAAACGCCTGCACAGAGTGCGTTTATTCCAAGTCAATAAATTCATGCTCAAAATCGATATGGTGCGCATTTAACGTCTCCAATAAACTATCGAATTTTACACGGTGAACTAGTTCCGTTGACCAGGTAACGAGCATTGATCGATTAATTCCATCAGCGTTACTCTGCAGCAACTTTACGCATGATTTTCTTGTTAGACAGGTTGCCTCGGCCATCCTGCACGGATATACGTAAAGTCGACGTCCTTAAATGCATCGTGCGTCTCGTAACACTCGTCCGATTATCCGTTCATTCATTTCGCTTAATTGCCCACACCGTTATCAGACGGGCTTTAAGCTGAACGTCCGAGGAACGCTGCATCGTCGGTTGTTTTGTAAAAAGACAAGTTTCTTCGTATACGGATCACGTTATGATAATGCGCGATTAAATTCATATATAGGTAACTATGCTTGCAGAGGCAAGTGAGACTAGTTATGGAACGTGTGAGAGAGGATGTTGAATCACAGGCTGACGCTATAATTACGTACGAGGATTATGGAGAAAATAGTAAAAAGAACAGACTATGGTAAATACATCACCTTTAATATTTCTTTGAATCTTGTTAACTGCGTTACATTTAAATTAGTTATCAACCTATTAGGAACGAGTTTCCTACATCTTTGGAATTGATAATCCGCGTTATTTACACTTCATTTTCCTGAAAATATACAGTGCAATACACATATGTATGTTACATTAGTCTCATATCCGCAATGTAATAGATTATATAAGAAAAGAGGTAGTTATAGAAGAAAAGAGAGATAGACCAGGAAAAGAGATTGGATGGATATAAGGGTAGAACGTAAATACTTATAACGTAGTATAAGGGTAAACGGTAAAAAGCGTATTTATGTCAAACGCAATGTAAAACCAACAGCTCGTCCAAAGCCGAAAGGCACGGACGAAGTAATGATAAATAATAAATAAATAAAACATCAAACAGTCTCGTATCTTTTAATTTCTTTAACCGCAGTACATTAAGATTAATCAACGTTACTTTCATCTCAATTTCATCGAGGCGATATAAAGCGAAGAAACGAAATGAATACCATTACGATAAATATATTAGAGTAAACAATAGGATTCGCAGACTGTGAGAAGCCAATGGAGCGGTACTAGGCATTCTTAATGCATTTAACGTGGAATGCAACTCCTACGTTCGCTGCATCGACCGACACTGTCCTACAAGTCGCCTGTGAACTCGCTCGTTTCGTCCGACGTTTACTGGCTAAAATGTGACCGCTACAATGTAACGTGGAAAAACGTGCGCCTTAACCGGCGATACGATCGTTATTCAATAATTTACAGCTGGGTGGTCTACGAATAAGTCGCGCAAGCCAAGATGAAAATCGATTAGCGCTTTTTTAAGAAGCTCATATCCGATGAAAAGGGTAGTAGGTAGATTGGGGCAGCAAGAATCGCTGACTGCTTACAAAGAAACAAATTGGAATCTCATTGTGTGTGCTTGTTCGCGTGTTGACTTTGACGGAAGTGATCCCAACATGCTTTGAAAGCGTTTCATTATAATCTGACTTTAATCAAGATGATCGCAAATCTATTCTGACTACTAGATCACACTGTAAGATTATGGACCTGATTACGATGGCTTGTTAAAGGCACCGTCCATAGCATGATTTTGAATAGATTGATCATTCGTGTCACGGTAAGATGGAACGAAATCTCAGAGCACCTTGTTGTCGAAGAAACTGAACAGTGATGATAATTTGAAGCCTCCACCCCACCGAAGCAAATAACGAGCAATTTTCTGTCCTCTTCTTTTGTTGCTGCGTATTCCAAAATTTCACCCACATTGAAGTAATTGTACTTTTGTTTTGAAACATGAAACAGCAATTAAAAGATCCACGATGTTGCTTCAGCGGAGACGCGGCTTAACGATACCGATTTATGATCTTAAGAATAACTTATACATACACTTCTTTGAGAAGTGTATGTATAAATATGAATAGAGTTTGAGCTGGTCCAGATCCGCACGCTAGCAGCGTTACCTAGTAACTGAAAACTCCGAAGCCATCGTTGCCTGTCTTTTGTCTATGGTTGCCATGTGGTTGTCTTTTGTCTATGGCCTGTCGATGGCCTCTTAGCGATTGAGAAAATTAGTCAGAATAGGTGTAGAGTTTTCTTAGAAGTGTTAACCGCTTCAGCAAGTCGAATTGCAAATTCTCTCTTCGGCATTAAGAAATTAAGAAGATTTAAGGATCATCTGAAATATTAAAGCAGGAGAAACGTATCAGAACTTACTATACCTAGAAGCACTCAAGGTAATTCCATCACAAATCTCCTCTAACCGAGAAAGTTAAGAAAAAGACTTAAGAAGTATCTAAAATGTTAGGATATCTAGAGTACAAGTAGAAAAAGACACAAAGAAGATAGGAAAAATGGTCCGGGAAGCCTAATGGCGACAACCGGAGCTCGAATTACGCGGAACGTCCAGTGGTACAGGTTTAACGGTAAAAGCGGATAAGCGGCTCATCCGTGGTGCTCGTACGATTCCTTAAACGATGACGAAACATCGAGAATCATTGGTGGTGCACCGCGTGCGCTGCACGGTCACGATCAGGAATGTCCTTTCGCGAGCTGACGTTCGCGTGCCTTCGATCCACATTCCGCAGTCCTGCCAAGAATGCGCATCGCCAGTTGTAAACGATGCGGTAGAAAAACCGCTACATGGCCCGACTTAAACAAGGAGGGGAAAGAGAGAGGATAGGGAAAAGTCTAGAGGATGAAAATTACCAGCGAATTTGAAACATGCTTGCCCCTTTGATCTCTACACTCTGCGATAGCATTGCCCGATCATGACTATTTTCACTCGAATGGCGCTAATTCAGCAAGTTTATTTGATTTCTCTTGGAATGTGAAGTTAGGATTGATGATTATAGAGAGATAGTAGAGAGAGAGTTCTCATGCGTGTAATTTTGCGAATAATTTATCTATATCTGTGAGGAATCATTTCAGACAAAATATTATTTTGTATTCTTATATTTCTTCTACGTAGTAGCAATTATCTCGGAGAAGATTCATAATTGGATTTATAATTTGGCGAATTGAAGAGCTATAAAATATACCATAAGAGTGTTCTACTTCGTTAAAAAAGATATGCAGAGATTCACCTAGGAATCGTTGTCGATCGTACTAATCATCGTGAAGATACGAGATCCCATGTAAATAAAGATATTCGTATTATGCTTGATAAAATACGTTCCACGAAACCAGCGTTTCTTCCTTATCAATTTTAACGACACATACCGCTATAATACTTGAATATGTAGTAAGACCCATGTCACTTTTATATCACGGCATCGAAGCGTCGGCAAATGGATTTTATTACACGAGACACCGCGTGAATACGAAAAATTCGCAATTCCTCCGAGTCGTCAACCCACTAAACGTGAAACTTATCTGCCGAGGAACATAATTAACTCGCTTCTTTCTCCCCTTTCTTTGCGGTGAAGATGCAATTTTTGCCATAAAAAATATTATACAGATACATATATCGTCTGCTTATTTTTATGCACATGGAAGGTGACTTATAAATGGCTTCATTTTTTAAAGATTTAATTTATCGCTTGGTGTTTCTTAAGTAATTAATATGGCAAATTTAATTATCGATTTTTGGTAACTTAACTGACTGAGTAATAAAGATAAGAATTACTAGGTACACAAGCAATTACTCGGTTAATTTCCACAATTTTTTCCTTTTACGTCGCTTGTACAATTAACTCAACAATTATCTACAGTGATCTTTTTGTCCTTCGTTTCTTGCACATTCCAATTAACGTAAAAAAATAACAAACCACAGGTGCAAACCACGAATATTACGCGATGTTTTAGCCAGAAGTACCTTGTACGGTTATAGAGCACAAGGTTGATCGAAAAGGCTTCAGCAATACCCAGAAAATACATCGCTACGAAACAAATAAATCAGCTTTCGTAATGATGAACCGACCGAGGAACGCTGTTCCAGTCTCTGACCAGCAATTCCGCAATATTTCGTTCCTGGCCAATGGCAATGCAACCAACTGCAGACGATGCTATCATAGAAAACCTAAGACGATGAAGTTCTTTCTTCCCGAAGAATTCAATACTCTGTTCACGTTAACCACAAGTTTGCAGATTATCATTAAATCACAAACTATACGATATTAAATCTTTTTCTAATCTATGTTCTAATCCTTCGATAAATCATAAGCACATAAAATAACATTGTAATAAAAGGGAGAGATAGTGAGTGAAACAAAAATTTACAACGCTCTTTAGAATAGTTTAAGATCGTTTAGCGTTATGTACCTTGCAATAAGCTGAACTTTATCAAGCTACGGGACTGTTAAAAAAATTCAATTTGCCGGAGTGTTATGTGCAAGAAACGTAATTCCATTTGCAACGGGATATGAAACAGTATCGAACAACGCGTTGAACAGCTGGCCAACGAGAACCAACCGCAAAGATCAACAAAGAGGTGGATATCTGTTAGGAGGAGATTGGGGCCGCGTCCTTTCGGTTTTACGACCATTTCGCGATGTTGATGGCCCACTGGCCGTTTCTACGAGGGAACTATTCCGACAGAATCGTAAATACAGGGAAACTGCCGAGGGCGAAATAGCAGTGTACAGTCTGTACAGGTCATTCTAGAACAGTGGCAGTTCGTATAAATATTTGTTGATCTCATATATCATGTATTATCGATTCTTTGTATCGTTTAATTAAAACAGCCTGTACAATTGTTAACGTTGATACGTACTCTCTAATTAATTTCCAATATAGTCTGTACATCACGATCATTTCAATGTCTCTTTGATTTTGACCGTTCCATTTAAATTTACAGTATACTATATGAAGCTTTCTATAGAAATTAAAATTAAATTAATTCCTATACAGACTCCTAAGTAAGAATCTGTAGTTTTAATATTTAAAATTTTTACATAAATTCTAACGTGAAAGTATTCGAAGAATGAAAAACGATTATCTAATGTTTGTGTTAGAAAATAAAAAAAATTGTCAAAGAAAACATGGGAATGATTGCCCACGCTATGACCACATATTCAGTTTTAAGCTTTTCTATAAGTTTCTATAACTGAATAAGATAATGTGTGAAACACTAAAACAGTTTGTAAGATCGTAAATCGCTTCACACATGATTTTTAAAACACTGTATAACTCCAACCAAATGTGATCTAAGACTTAATTCCAACAGCAATCAAACAAACCTAACTACGTACGTGTTATATACATGACTTCGCGTATGATACTTGACATGTCCTACATAACTGGAAAGCATCTCAAGAAACTTTCATTTCAAAACATTTATACAAAATCTAAGTACTTCGATTAATTCTATATACCTACATTTCTCTATCACCTTGTATATAAGTTTTCATTCGAACACGCGTGGCCAAAATTTTGAAGCGTCCTGTACTGCTTTCTCTGACGGGTGCTAAAAAGAGAAACTTGGGAAATGCATACGAGGTCACCGGCATAAAATCATGGTTAACTTAAAAACTGAATATTTATGAACCTCGCCGGCCATTAATATCGATTGTTTATAGGGCAATACGTACACGCGGAAGAACCGTAAGCCATCCATAATTTATCAAACTGTTAATCAACCTAACCCGCATCTTAATTTTTAACAATCACTTAAACACGTTTTATTGTGCATCTTATATTTACAAGTCAAATCCCTTTGTTAAAGGAAACAAATCGTGCAATACTTCAGAAGTATAGTGTGCACCGGATATAGGACAGAATGCCGGAAGAGGACGAGTTCCGACGATAATTGTCCCACCGCAAAATCGATCGTGACTCACGACGACATTAAGTCAGGCATCCTACGTAAATCCTGCGATTCATTATACAATTGTCGGTGACATCATTAATTTATCTTTAAAAAGCACGAATCTTTCTTTCAAGACCGCTATAAATCAGCATTTGACGTAATCGTAAATCATCATTATAAATAGAAGACAAGATATTCACACTCATTGTATCATGTCGTTCCATAAATAATGTACTTTACATTTTGAATTTCTATAAAAAAAAAGATTAACTAACGAAGTAATTTAAAAATTCACAATTATTACAGAAAAATTACAAATGATTTTGCCCTGGTAATCGTGTTATCTATGTGTACCAAAAACAATTCTGATTGTTTCGACGGTTATTTCTCCACGATGGAAATAACGAAGCATACAATGGCAAACATGTGCCATTGTATGCTTTCAATTCAAGTTGACGAACAACTCTTTTCAATGGTCCAAACCCCGATATTCCGTTTATTAACTGTATTTTAACTCATTCAAAAGTGATTGCAAAAAATTCTTTTGATCTTCGCACTATGTCCCCGTTCCAATACTCCCGCAACCTTAACTCAGCTAACAGCTGATAACACCAGATCGTTCCAATTAATTGTTTACCGGATTCCTGCGTCTGTCGTGGTCTCAAAACAAAGGTTATCGCACGGTTATTCGCTATTTTTACGCTGTTAAATATACAAGGTGTTCAAAGACAACATTCAACATTTATACAGTATATAAGACACAGCATACTGAGCCAAAAAGATTGTTAGTAAACACAGGTCAAAAGCTCGACCGTTTTCGAGATATATACATTTTTTTATGCTAGCATCCTGATTAACTTACTGGTTTCTACGTGTTTATGAACCACGTTCTCAATGTCCTCCATTGGACTTTTTATTATGGGCGTAACTATTTGAAAAGCAAAATGCATTCTTCGCTGATAAGAGACCGAAGAATTACGCGACCGAATCCAGCATGCTTGTTGAATAATTCGTCAGAGATCTGGAATTTTCAAGAGAAATCGCGACTCTGTGAGATAAAGATGCCAAGCGTGTATGGAAATGGAAGGAGGACGTATGGAACAGCTTCTGTAAATATCGAGAACTCGATAGGTACTAAAAGTCAATCATGATACTAACATATAAAAATGTTTATATCTCAGAAATGGTTGAGCTTTCGACCTATATGTACTAAGGTTTTTTTACTCAGTACGGTGTAACCTACGTACTACATAAATAATGAATAGTCTGTTTTTAACACTTTGTATAACCTGCGACAAGTCACTCTGATTGCTTGCTCCTTTCACGATAATTGCTAAGAAATGCAAGTCACACGTTCCTCTGGCTGCACTTTCACCGAAACTTTTTACTCGGTCCTTTCAACGAGTCCGCTTTTAATCATGCATACATGGAAAAATATAAATAAATTCTTCCACTCATCGGTTCCTTGTTAGTTAAATGACGTAATACGTGTGAATCTTGGCATTTCTTTTGCAATGTGGCGCAACTAGCGTGGAATTATGAATAGGCCATGTTAGAATGTGAAGTAAGGCTAGGCTTAATTGTACAGGGTGATTCAGTTAAGAATCTTATACATTCATATGTTTCTAGACTTGTGATTTTGATTTGATAAATCAATGATTGTTTAGAAGCGTTATCAAATCTGCACTATTTCTCAGATAATAATCAATCAAGATTAACAAAAAATTAGACGTTTATGTGCTTAAGCATTTATACAAAAATATGTGGAAAAATGTGTAAAATATTCATGTTCTACCTCTTTGATTGTTTTTAGATTCGAAAGTCGAATTTATCTTTATTTAACCAATACCAATTCGATCCAGTTACCTAATCATTTATATTGAAAAAAAATAATTTGATTTTCCGAAAAGAAATTTTTACTTCCTAACAAGATAGACACTCCTCGTTAAAAAGAAAAAACTGAAATAAAAATAAGCATTCTGAATTTCACGAGTTCCCAATTACAAGAGTTGCGAAACACAAAGCCTCGGGCTTGAGTTTCGCGAATATTCCAAAATCTAAAAATCACATCTCGATCTACCTCTGGTTAAAACGCTATTCCTGATCGACATCATCGAATCACACGTTCTGTGAGTGAAACATCAGGGAAGAAGTGTCATTGAGTGTCTAGAGACAGCTAAAGGTGTGGACAGGCTCGTAAGAGCGGTTCTACGTGGCGGAACAGCGTCTAACGCGAAATGATCAGCACACGAGCAACGTATGTGCCGTCTGGTTTCATTTCACATCTGCGGGACTCACGGTCTAGCAAGTTTCGCCTCGGTCGCTGACCTTTACTTCTGTCTTTCTCTCCATGTCTCCCCGTTTCGCTCCTTTAATCCTGTCTTCAGTTCTGTCCTCCTTCCAGAGACCTCCTCCTCTCTCTGTCTTTAATTATACCCTTCGATTTCGATCCCTTTCGTTTATCCGTCGCGAGATCCTTTTATTCGGACCTCGAATCGATCCTTAACTCTCTAATTTAAGGGGTCTGTTGCAAGCGAGATACAGACTCACCTTCGAGTAATTTAAGTAAACCAATAAGAACCACCTGAGCATCGATCAAAATGAAATCACTTTTCGCGCGTGTTATTGATTCATAATTAAGTAGTATTCGTAGTAAACTCCTAAGTGAAGAAGATATGACGAGATGAAGTGCAAACAAAACTTACACTCCATTTAAACTAACGCTCCATTTATCCAAATTTGAAGAGCTCGTTAATTTTCCTCGCTACCAATTATTTTTCGTTTACATAATGGAAGCTCGCATTTAAATAAGAGAATTCAACCAACAAAGGTTCTGTTAATTGCTCATTAATTAAAGTTACCAACAAATGAAGTTCCTACTGTATACCTAACTGAATACTAAACTGTAGATAAAGACTAATTAAAAGAGAAACGTTTACAATTGGCTTATGTTTTTTAACAAAGCAATATCATTAGGCCTCGTACGGTATATCGACGACGAGCATGCAAGCGTAATATCTCTAAAATACCAATGATCGAATATTCCTAATATTTCAAAAACTTAATACTCCTAAACCAAAAACTTCGGTACTCTAACATTATAATATTCTAATGCCCCAGTGCCTTAATAATTTAAAATTCAAGTCAGAACCTCGAGTATCCCAAAAACCAAAAAAAAATCCAACACTCTAATATCTCGATACTCCAATAATTCACTAAACCAATATTCCAGCATTCTAAACTCACCTTAAATAAAGTAAATCTATCTATGACGCGTTGTACAATATATTTTAGAACCGTTTTAAGACGAAAATTATTAACCCTAAAAATCCTAAAATTCCTCCTTTTTCTCAGACCGTACATACATTTACTCCTCCCTTATCCTTGAGATTAGACATTGAGAAATATTACCCTTGTACGTATTTATTTCAGGTTACAAGGGGACTACGGTTTCTCCGAATAGCCCGAGGCTACCTCCCTAATTACTATCGACTCCGGCTCTTTCGGTCATGGGAACAGCCCCTAGAGCGAGAGCCATCCATGTTTTAGACGCAGTTGCCTTGTCAGAGCCTTGGATACATAGATATAGAATGCTCCACGAACACTGCAGTAATCCTGCAGCATAATGTTCTCTACATCCTCTTTATCATCATTTAAATTCTCTCAAAGCTCCAAATTCCGTGCCTTTGTTTCTCTTTCTACAATATAATGAAAATGTATTTTCATAGTATGATTTTTTTAAATTGTTCAGCTATATTTTTTCTGATTTTTTTCTCAGCTCTTCGGTACAAACTACATGTCGTTGAAAGGCTCTTGAATGTTCGTCTCATTTTTGTATCTTTAAACAATCGTTCGAGTTTCAGAGAATCGTATAAAAGTCTAAGTTTAAGAATGCGAAAGAATCGTTAATACGCATCATGATTTCCTATTTCAATTCCAAGTTAAAGCAGATTTACAAATGAATGACGCTCCTTCGGCTTATTGAGTAAGATGTTAAAATTCAAGAATTCGAAAATTATAGTAGTCAAAACAGATTCATCATAGTTAAAAATACCAATCACGACGTGTTCATGAATTAGCAGTGAATAATGCATGTACTTTGTATTCTAACGGAGAATCACAGATTTACGTACGCGATATACTGTTCGGCGAATTGTATATTTGTGGAAATATTTATTATTAGATAAAGAGTTACAAACAATTTTCATATATCTTACAGTTCGCTTATCTTATCACAATACTATTACTGCGGCTGCGATAATACAGAATTTCGAAGGAACAAAGCAACAATATGGAAAATAAGAGAATTTAACCATAAGGTAGGTGTATTCTAAGCAGCAACGTGCAAGATGTAAACCGAAAGCTCCAACGTTGATTACGAACAGGTACATAAATTTAATGCTCGCCTAAGATCACGTCCGCATATTTTACACTTTTTATACGCGATTAGCAAGATGCTTTACGTAACGAGGTTGCCGCGAATCGCGTAACACGAGCGGTAATAAACACGCGCGAAACATGTCCTTTCCACGAATAACTTTCCATCCGCGAATTACCCGCTTGATAGATTCGTCATTCGATAATAAGGACAAAAGAGACTATCGACATTTCCGGATTAACGACTCGGATTAAATTTTTCTTTTATGACAGTTTCTCTTTCGGAGAATCGAGAAGAATGTTTCATGATTGATACAATTTTTCATATTTTTAAAATTTCTTCCGATTCTAGACAATTATTGTTTAAATACCAACGAGAATATCACTTCTTTGGAAAAAGAAGATACGTTCAGTAACAGAAACATTCCTCTTTGCTATATCCAACTTCTCCTTTTGATTTTATCTAGCTAAGCCGCTTACGATAATTCCATATAATTAAGCTGGTTACAAATTTATTGATCTATACCTAAATATTATATATTAATAAACCCAAGCCCTCTGAAATTGAAAATCTGTAATCCCTGGTTTAAATTAATTTAATAATATATAATGTGTCAACTTATCAATCAAACGCCCCAAAGTATACTTGATAAACGACCACGATTGGTTCAGCAATGGCGTATTCGAGTAACAAGTCTCGAATGATAATTTGAAACGGTATGTATGGAGGAATGACAAATGTCGAAATCTGGGGACAACCACACCCAATCTAATTTTGCACGCGAATCGATCTCCATAGTCTGTATATATACTGTCTGTATAGTGGCTTAGTTTACCGAATGATGGCGATCGATATCTCCCACGAGGATCATGGGAAAGGACACGGCTATTTCTGGAAGGCGATCCTCGGCTAATGCAAACACATTCCATAAACGTCCCAACGATTTTTCATCCGGTTTAGAAAGTGAGGGAAAATCGGCTAACGCGACGAATTTCAAACCTGCCAATCGCGAAAGTATTTGACGAAAGTTCCGCATTTGGCAAAACTGACACGTCGAATGTATGCGGAAATGCGGATTTTCTTTTCTTCCAATCGATTCTCTGCTTTTATAAGAAACCATTTATCATTGAATTTTATTCGAATCTAAATGCAATATCGCTAGTAAATTAGATTATGTTGAATCTTTGATCGATCTTTCTTAAATTTTCTTCTTACGCTTAAAATTAAAACGCTTAAAAAACGCTTAAAATATTATACGATTCTTCATAAATTATTTAAGCATCTAAAATGTTATATTTGATGTTATTTTTATGATATTTTTGATAGAGATAAAGTATTGATAGATTTCTGTTAAATAAGTTCTTTTGACAAAGTACAAAATATATTGCATAACGCTTTTAATACGGCAATTAATTATTATTCTTATCATCGAAGTTGCATATTAATGTTAGTCGTATATAATGTAAAGCGCTTGGGTGTACTTCTGATAATCGATACACCATAGGCCATAGAAGTTAAAGAAGACGTCCTACGTGAACGCGGAACTTGCGGCGAAGCCCTACAAGCGCAAAGTCCTCGTGAATGGCCTCTATGCTTCGTAGCTTATGACATAATAGTTTTATGTATGCTGCATATGGCGCGACGTAATGTAGTTACGGGATCGTGGGCGCAAAATGCAACTGAAAGACGTTGCTTCTAAGTATTGTGACTTTTATAATTTATTCTTGTCGTATGACTTGGCAAACCAAAGGAAACCGTTGCAAACTGTCTTGTCTTTTCAGAATTATACGTAGAATATTCTACACTTTCGTGATCTCTGTGCTTCTCTTAAACGTTCAAAGCCCCAGGTTGTAAATTTCCCTAGAGCTTACGTTGCTCGAGGAAACTGAAGATTCTTAGACTTCGTGTTTATCGAGGAAACATAATATCCTACTACGATTCAAAGTTTTCTAGTTCTTAATCGTCGATCTTCAAAGATCTTGTATTTTTCCAACGGGTACAAATTTCTATATTCCAAACTTTCCCGAGATATCGAATTATTCTCTCGAAATAAGAAACTCGATAGGATTTTATACTTTATATAAAAATCCTATATTTCAAAATTTCCTGAATTTTATGTTCTTCTATGTCTCCAGATGATTCGCTTCTCTAGAAACATCGAACGCTACGCGTGTGCATAGCATTTATGATACGCCCAAGAAAGATGATCACGATCAGAGTCTCCCATTACCGGAAGTAGCAGCCACGCGTCGCTTATCTCACATTTTCTCTTACGGTTTCACGTGTTCATTCTTCTGGTTTTGCAGCGCTCTTAAAATTCGCGAAACTAAATCACTTTTAATTTTCATGTCTAGCATCATTTACACTTAACCGTAATTAGTCAGTTGCTTGAATAAAACGGCTGATAGCTCGAGTGCAACGAAACGATCAAGCAAACGCGAGTCGGATGCCAGATAATACATAGAGCCATTTAATAATGTTCACGGCGAGGAAAAGCCTTGCCGATGGAAAATTTCAATTTTCGCTTACGTAAGAGCGCCGCTCCTTATATAACCTCATAATCGAATGTAACGCTGTCGCGAAATAGAGAAGACAATCGTGAAAGCGTGAGAATTATTTCCTACGTCCTCTCTAACGAACAATTAGATGCATCGATGTGGCGAACAAAGCTACTAGAATCTATACCTCCGGGAGAAATTTTCTAATGTTCTCTAGGAAGATGTCGAATACGATAATTTGCTCATTTATGAAGATATCTTGAGATTAAGAGGATGATTTCAAGAGAAATTGACTGTCAAGTCGTTTTTGTTTGACTATGTCGGGAACTGTAAACTTTTAGTGTAAATATAACCGTTGCAAATATTGAAAGGTTGACGCAAAAGCCATCAAAGATTAATAGCGATGACTGTCAATGAAAACGCTAGGTTCTATAATGTTAATTTTAAAGTATAATTTTATGTTCTTCCAGAAAATATGAAACTCCGTATTTCGTGTTTTCCGAGATACTATTTTTCAGATTTAACTAGAGTTTTCTAGAATCGTTTTCTGAAATTAGGAATAAAAACGGATTCCTAGAATCTTAGGTTTCCCTGGATATAATATTTTCTTAGAGAACTTCAAATATTTTTTAAACTCTCACATGACTATTTGTGCAATGGAAATAAAACGTATATGCATTTGAAATACACCTTCGGAATGCGAAGAAAGACGAAGTTCGTTTGAATATTACGTGGGGAAAACGATTAATTAATCCTACCTTTGTGTGAAGAAACGCCAGAGATTTGTTCACGTTCTCGATTTTGTGCACCCGCATACGACCATTGTTAGGTTTAGCCAGTCGTTCCCCGGAGATGATTTCTAGCAGTTTTAGTAATTTCTTGCCGTCCGCTAGATCCGTGAATAAATCCTCCACTTCCATACGTGCCTGCGAAGTGAAAGTAATCGATTCAACGAGTCTCCGGATTCCTTTTCCTATGTAGATATTCTAACGACCCTAATATGACGCGTGTCATTCTTATAAATATCTTGGATACTTTTATAAATATCGCATCATCTATATTTTCTAATTACTTTTTTACTATTCTTTTTAAAATTATTTTAATGTCTTTTACAAGCAATTGAAAAATATTGTATTCACACAAAAGTAGGCCATTTTTACAAATATTTTTAGTATTGTTATATTATTTAGATTTCAATTATTTTTTCACAATTTTTTCCAGACAGTAGAAAGATAATGTATTCGAAAAACTAAAAGATATATTCTTTTAACAATTGCTGTCTCCTTTATAATATTGGAAATTATATAAAAAGCAGAATGTACCTTCAGCAGAAACGAGTTGATCCATTTGGTGAATGTTTTCTTCTGTATATGCAGACGTTCCTCCTGCAGGGCCTTAATGCGGCCCTGCTCAAACCTCAGTGTATCTTCCCTCTGAGTCATTCTCTTCTGTATATCGGTACCACCCCTGAATTTGTCGACTCTGGTCGGTGGATAGTTTGGCGTGTAGTCGAAGATGTAACTCCTTGTTTGGGGTGCAGCGCCAAGCCCAACACCGGGCACATACTGCGCCCCTGAAACCAAACATTTCACCAAAATTAGACACGCTTTAAACACAGCGCCTTATTTGGGAGGATGTTAGAAACACTGGTAACGGAAATGGAAATTTCTGTTTTCTTTCAAATGAGATGTTTCGTAGGAATGCTAGAGAAATTTCTAAACAGTTCTATTTAAGTTGCGGTATTGATAAAATGTAAAGCTTTTCCATGAGTGGAGCGCTGAAAACCATAACGACGTAAAGTATAAGTCGTAGAAGCGTTTTATATTTATTATTATACAAATTTCGCTAAATTTTTCAAATCACGAAACTAGAAATAGAATATCACAAGCGTGAGGTTGTAACTTGGATAATTATGGAACTTGTATAATACTCGATAGAATTATTCTATCAAAAATCGAAATACGTGTCTAAATTCAAGTTTTCATAATTTGTCCTATACTGCGCTATAATTCTTAGTCCACGAGAAAGAATAATATGATTTCTTTCATAACTAAATAAGAACTTCAATTTTTAATATCAATTATTACCGTAACATTTAACTTAAAAATAGAAAATTATTTTCTTAATTCAAATATTATACATAAAAGAAATACTTGCGTTCCACGTACTTAATTTTGCATTAACTCTACCATTAAGGATCAAGAAGAACAATGAGTTCCCTTCCTTTAATTCATTGCACAGTAGAAAGGAAGCGGAGTCCTATTAAATCCCCGTTTTTCCATATACACACTGAACAAGCAATTCAAGTTTGCGTACACATTTATTCGGTTGTTGTTCGGTCCTTATAAGGCGAGAAAAAATTTATGACACATGCCGACGATAGCAACGATAAACCGAGGACAATAATCTCGTCGAGTCACGAACACCAGTAAAAAACAAAACGGTTCTCTCAGGTAAACGTCGTTCGCGCTTACTCTTTATTTATTTTGCACGCGTTTCGCCACAATTTTGCCCCCTTTTTTCCCCTGGTAACCACGTTCGTCCGCCATTGTCCGTGAACAACGCATTTATTTTGCCGGTGGTTTAATTCATGAAAGTCAGTGAACAAGGTTTTTTTTAGGAGAGAAAAATTTAAACCAGAAAATTGGGCATAAAATCAATCATGACACTTAATTAATGATTCTGACAAGATTTTCAAAGACGTTTGAGCTTTGTTAAGATTAACAAAATATCATATGCTAAATAAGATCGGAAATTTCTATTGAATAGATGTCAATACTTGTTTTAGGGATCGCAAATTCGTTTTTATGCTTTTCGATAAAGTTGAGTGGAATTCTTTATTTTGATCGCTAATTTATACGAAAACGTGATCGTAAGGCGCAAGGGTTACTTCAAGTTTTTAAATTCTTTAGCAGCTTTATGATCTTACGATGTTTTGATCTCTTGATCTCTTCAGACAATTACGGATCATATAATCCTCGATAATAAATCATCCGATAGTTTATCAAAAATAAACAATTATCACACAATAAAACATTTTCGACTTCTTTTCTTCGGGATTCGCCAATACCGTATATAAGCGTATGTTACAGATTATTGAACTGAGATAGAACTATAAGTTAGCAAAAGATCCATACATTTTCAAACATAGATACTGTTAACTTGCCAATGTAATCAGTAAGCGCATTAAAAAATTGATGACAGTCATCTCAATGGTACGAAATGGAGCAGATGATAAACTCATAATTCGCTAATAAAGTATGGATAAAACGAGAGTTTTTCAAAAACACGAATTATACTTATTACGATTTAAGATGTTCAAGCTCCAACAGTGTGTTTTATCGTATTGATGTATATCCAATAATCAACTCATATCGCAGAATTATCGTTTAAGAGATTAATATTTTTAAGTATTTTATATTTTTTCCAAGAAGACAGAATAGATTATTACACAGAAGAATTCAATAAAATAACCCTGATGACTTTCGTTAATAACGGATAATTTTCTATTTCTACGACGATGGGAATGATTCTTTCACTCTCAGGGAAGATACCTTATCGGAACCTGGTGATAGCTCGTGATTGAAATAGTCGAGCACACTGTGGCACAATTCTCCTTTTACTTCATGTAATTTTATGATGAATAAATTTTATATAATTCTAATGTAACCCTTAATATTGTTACGAGCTTATAGAACATTTTGATAAGATTGTTCAAACATTTTTTTAACAAACCTTTTAAATATTTTTTCTAATCTTTCTGTAATATTTTTTAACACTACAGTAATATATGTAAAAACGTTCTTTTTAAGTGAGCTGGAGATGAAAACAATGGAAATTTATGGATAATAAAACGACGGAATCCAATTTAAAGCTGTAGCTTTCCGGTTACTAAAACTTCCACTTATTACTCTATTTGCTACTTCAATTAATAAGTATACCGATCTTCTGTTCTAGATACATACGTAGTTGGGCTTTACAATTATCATTTCGTATCGAAAATTATATAATCTTCCACTACAGCTTATTATCAATAATACTCTAATTTAAAATTATCTCCAATTCAGAAACATAAATTTTTCAACTGAAAACTTATACCAACAAAATTCTAATTTTATTATTAATTTACTAAATGAATTTTTCTACTTAAACAATTGAGGAGGATAATGATTGTAAAAGGATTACAAATCGTTATCACAAACAATTTATTCCGATTAGTTCATCGAACGATACTTATTTGAATAGTATGTATATCCTTCATTATTGACGCTATGTATCCAAGCAGTGACTGGAAGCATTACAATTAATTGAGCTCATAACTAAATACGTTCGTGCTGTGATCGTTTATGTCTACATACACAACGCGTGTTGTCGTTGAAAAACACATTCGATAAGAGTGTTCGTTATGTTGATGTAACGTTATCTTGAAATTGATGTCTGACAAAAGTGGTTAGTTTTCATTGCAAAACGACTCGCTAATTAACAGGAATTCGTCGGTGAAGATATATGTTGTTTGTAGACATGTCGCACCTGAGAATTCTCGCGCCCCTTTTAGATAACGACAATCGAGAAGTTTGAAGTTAAATATTTAGGGAAAACGATATTTACACGATACATCATCGGAATATATTGTTTGAAAGATAGTAAGGGCAATATAAATTATAAATGATACACATTATATGTTTATCATATGATATGCGGTATATGTTCGTCATAACTTCATTAGTATGAGTCACTAGTAAAATTTAACCTCTTAATATTTAATTTCAGTGATAGACAAATGCTAACAAGATTAACTTTGTGTTACATTATACTTCCATACATCCGGTTAAACAAGTTTAACCTACGTTCTTTCGTTGAAACTTAATCTTAAAAGTATTTTGCCTGCAAGAACCTAATTGTAAGGAACTTTTTACTACTTTAAATAACAAGAGAAAGCAACAAAAGGTGTCGATGTTCAAGGGGAGAAAAATGAGAATTATGTACGCCCATGAGGAGAAACAGCAACCTCAGTGGTTAGCTCGCGTTCGCACTGAAAAGAGTGCCAATAGGCAGCTGCGTGCAAACCGAGAGGGCAATGACAAGCAGGTAACGTAGATTTGATTAAAATGCTTAAACTCTGTCTCTGTCTGAAGCTGTTCGTCGCTTTTCTAAGCCGTTGGAAACCATGTAACGCGATTGTAACGCGCGCGCGTATATACGCTTGTGAATTCTTCGAGCGTAACTTCTGCAAACACAACTACTTGCACACGTTCCTTCTTGTAGTTTTCAGCAAACCTTACCTCTGAACTAGTCAGAACTAAAATACATTTAATGCAGGATATTGTGATTTTTCTAGGAAATTAGATTGAGAATTGGACATAATAATTTTTGAAAAAATTGTTCAGTACTTCAGATACTGAACCAGGATGACTATGAAAGAACTTAAAGTAGTTTGTATATAATCTAGAGATAGACTATGGAATTTTTCACGTTCGCTAATGTAAGATTAAAAAGCAGCCACGATGGATTTCATTGTAATAGAATTGTACAGAGCAAATATACGTATTTAGAGTTGAAATAGAATGTAACTGGCACAAATATTATTTTTTAGTAGATACATTTGAATACTTCAAGGCTACTTTCTAAAAAAAGCTTCTAATTATAACTTGAAAAATATTTAACCTTTTGCGGCGTGATTTATCTCTAATTCAAACTATAACCAAATCAGTTATTAAATGCTATAAATGCCCTCAAATTACATCAAACAAACGAAACTGCTGTGTTTAAAAATAAGCTTAAAAGTTGTTTAAACACAAAAAGACCGTGAATCCCGATAGAAAACACGGGCCGATTAAATCGTACGAGCTGTGCCGTCGGACAGCTAAATAGCAAACGACACTCATCGAGCTCTAATTACATGGAATGCGTGACAGGATTTCGATAAATAATCTATCTGTTAAGATAAACTTGCGTAGATATGGTAGTTTCCAAATCGCTCTTCTACCATGAAAAGACTACCACACCCATAATCCCTTTCGATAAAAAGATACAGAGATTTTCAACTATCAACGTCTAATCCTATTCAAACCTCTAATCAAGAACTTCGTTAGAAACTCAAATGTGATCCTTTATCCACGTTTTACGACCTATTGATTCACAAATTAAATTACAACTGGTTAAATTCAACGTACCATAATAATAATTGCCTGATACGGTTGTCCCTTTCATTTTTTCAATGGCCGTCGATCCACTGGTTTGCTTTCATGACTTCTTTCACCAGAGGCGATATCATGAAAAATTGACGAAAATCACGACTCGATATCGAAACGAGGAGACGACGAATGCAGAACTGATTGGACGTCTACGAATGGCGACATCGAACTGATTCAGCTGTTAACTTAAGACCACTTTAACTGTCAGGGCTCTTATCGCGTATCGCGAACATTTTGTGTCCGTTCTTTTATATAATAACGTTAACAATAACTATACGAGTATAGAGTAAAATTTTTTTACGAATGTATGCGAAACGATCGATTTACAATAATAATACGTAAATTTTTATCGTTGCTTGTTTTGCAATTGTAAAGTTTCCTGATATATTATCTGTCAAAAGCGAGTGGCCAGATATTATATGTACATATGTATTTCTGAGCGGAAATGTACCTACCAATGGCGTAGCAATTAAGTTATTGATTGTAATCGAATATTTGTAAATTTACATATAAGATTAAAGTTTACGTTGACAATAATGGCAGCCTTTTTAAATTTGGCAATTGTTAAGTAGAGATAATTTAAAACTCGGTTGATCGAATGGTACTGATGGGTGAAATGGGTAAGGTCATTTTAAAAATTGTGATGGAAGACATAAACGTACTATTATTTCAAATTCTTGCATTTGAAAAAAGAAGAAAGAAAGGAAAATGCAAGAGGATAGAAAAATTGTATCATTATAGCAAGTTGCGTAGAAACTAAAATTAAAATAAAAGGTAAAGGAGAAATAACGCCGATAATAATAGTATAATACAATTACACTTGAATAAGACATGCTTACGAATTCAAATAAATCATAATTTGCTCGTAGCACGATTAGGCATGCATCGTTTTCGAGTTGATTAGACGATCGCTTGTACATAAACTGCGATGCAATTATGCAGTCGAGCACTAACCGTGACGTTTTCATAGGAACGCGGGCTATGTAACGTATACGTTAGAATGAAATTTACATAAATTAAACGTACGTTGAATGACCGTGACAGAAGAGACGATAATTTTTTAAGAAAGTATTAGCGGTTGCAATTCGTAATTTTTTAATTCAAACTTCCGTGTGTGAATTTCTCTTTGGTTTCGGCCACGAAACAAATTTTTAATTGTTCGAGAATGTTTTAAGGTTTTAATTCTCCCCAAATTTAAACAAATGGTTATTTTCTATAGAAAGATATGATTCACTCGAAAATGATCCGAAGAACGATACAAAGTTAATCGATATATATATATATATATGTAAAAGTTACAAAATTATTTAAAAAATGTGTAGTTTTTACAGAGTAAACATCTGCCAAATTAAATTTAATGTTGGCTGTACAGCCATAAAAGTCTAGTCGAAGGTCTGATGTCACGAGGTAGAAACACGTACGATAAATAAATTTTTATGGTATTAGCATATCGTCATCTCGTGATGTAACGTCTTCAAACATAAAGAATTATTGAAATGTTCTTCGCTATGGCAAGAAATGAGAGATCGTTTCTAAAACTCAATAAATACACTGAAAAGAACGAATTGTCTGATTTTCTAGTTTCAATCATGTGAAATAGCAGTAACTTTTAAATATTATCATGAATTTGTTATTTTTACTTGTTAAATTTTTAATATTATTAGAAAATCTGTCGTCTACCAACAATGTCAACATGCATTTATGCCTTCGATATCTATCAACAGCTCTAACGTTGGTCAACATTTAGGCTTGTTAACACCTTTTAACATCATTAGCTTTTAAACATTTGTCAACACGTATTGCTAGTAAGTCAACATTTATAGATATCTTTAATTTTCCTAGAGTCCCATCAATATACATACTTTACGGCTATCAACATTTAATAGTATTTCCAAAATTCTTTCTGAATCTTAAACACCGCCAATCCCTGTAACATTATTTATTTCATTCTACGACATAAATAATATAAAATATAAGTTGTATGAAATAAAACGATTATGTTGAAATAAGTCATTTCTTAAAATAGCTTTTCAAATATCGCGATAATTTAATTTCGATACAAATTTCAATTACCAATATCGAATGTTATTATTACATGACAAACGCCTTGCCTCGTGTGACTTGTTGCGGCGATTATCCGATAGAAGTGACGATGACGTTATGACTTATAAATCCATGTCACTACTACTTCTTTCTTTCTTTGATAACGCCGATACTCAGGCATATTTGATAGAGAAGAAAAGTAACAAAAATTATATTTCGTGGCGTGAATATTACGCCCGATGCTAGTATATACGATACTTATACTTAAAGTATATTGTTTCATGGAATCGTTTATTTATATTCGCTTAATTTCCATTTACTTTCAATTAACCTTCCACACGAGGCATAATAGAAAGTAAAACGAAATCTAAGATGAACCACCCACCGATTTCCCGCGCATCGCCAGGATTAATTGTACTTGCAAATTCTAGAAGGAAATCTATAAAAGCTACTAGATTAATCTAGGAACTTAATTATTTCCTTCTTGGTGTTTACAACATCAATTTTCACTTGCGTTAGATTTCATCGTTCAACTTCGATTGAAATAGAAATAGGAAGTTCGAGATTAGCCCGGAAGCACGCTACACGCACACAGCTACAGAAACACCACAATGATTTGCAGTAACGTCTATAGATAAGAATCAATGACTTTTCGACATTGATTCTAGATATAAGACGTTTCAAAAAGCAATTTTCTTATCTGAAAACTGAAAAGGGTAATCGATTACATATTTTTTATGTTACGAAGGTTATATGTACTTCTTCATGATTCGATATTCTTATAATTTTTACATTGTGCCAATTTTGTCCATTTGTCAGTTAAGGAAACACATTCTATCTAGACCAAGAAGAATCGAAAACTTTTAAAATGGCTTTTAAACTTTGAATTGTTCATAACGTAACATAACATAACCTTCCAAGCTTCCTTCGATATTTTTATTTATACAAATTCCCAATTTAACGACTAAAGATAGATTACCGAAACTAACCTTAGAATAAAAAATCGAATGGCTCAATGAAGAAAACGAAGAATGAATCGAAGATGATGGTTTGACGAACTTGTAAGACGGTCGATCACTAACGGTCGAAGTACGAAATTGCGACGGAAATACGTCGTACGCAACGGCGAGGCAGGAAAGACCGTGACAAGAAAACCAGGTGAAATCTGAACCGTATTATTATCGAGGCTCGTCCTGACTCAGAAAAGAGATATCAACGCACTATTGACACTGATAACTTAAGCCTAGACAAATATTCATCCCGCGTATTACACACGCGCACACGACTAAGGGAGACGAAATAAAGAATGTGGCAAACTGTACCAAGTTCAAACGATATGACGACCTGCAACCCTATATTTTTTAATGGCTAATTAAAAAGTTGCTAGCCGTCTACTATTTTGACCGTGAATTTAGTAGTTCATAATTTGATAGAATATTCCTGCATTCAATCTTTTTCTAGCTTATTTATAATGGTATGAATAGAATATGTAAATTTTTTCCACATTCGAGGCTAGTTGTTTTAAAAAATAAAGTCCCTAGACAATTGAACCATTGTATCTTTACGTTATGTTAGATTGAGAAGTTGTAGGATAATTTTCGTACTTATTCGTCATATGGTGCTTTCACATGAAATCAGTTGTTTCAAGAAATGTCTATAGGAATTCGAGTCAGTGTATATCTATATACTAGATTGAAAAATTGTGTGATAAAATGAGTAATACGAGTATAATTAGAGTTTATAGTCAACTTAATGCCATTTCCAAGGATTTAAATGCCGTATGAAGCTAGCAATATTGCAAGCATCGTTTGTTCCTTGCGAAGACATACGATTACAAATATAATTTTTAAAATATTCTATATTAAATTAAGTATAAGTATAAGAATTATACATATATAATTCTTCTTTTACTATACAGTAATAACTTTTGAAAGAATCGAAGTTCCGTAGGGAAAAAATTTAACGAGCGGAAAGTAATATAATCTTTACGATATACCATAAGCAAGCCCTTCATTCACTTGTTCCGTATAACAGTTCCTTACCGGAAGTGTTTTTTTATTAAAGGAAGTAGAACAATGCTGTTACTATGTGAATGAACGTAAGACACCAAATACACGACACGCATGAAAATTACAGAGTATTGCTAAAAAATGTTCTGAGAAGAAACGAGTCTCATCATCTCTGACTAAATTCGATGCTTTATCTATTAGGATAATTTTTTTAATTCAATGTTGACAGTCTTTTGTAAGTTTCTTCCTGCTCACGTAAGAGACAAACACGTTGTTTGACGTAATTCGATTTTAATTTAAATATGATATCACTTCTTGAAATAACTTTTATGGTTCCAATCTCGTTATATGTTACTACAACTGAGTCACATTCACTGATAAGCCAACAGTTGGGATAAAATGCAATTTGATTACTCTAGTTTGCATAACTGTTTATTTTCATCGTTTACATCATAGCTAATTAGCGAGACCACTAATCTTGATTATAAGACGATTAGTTCTATCCCTGTTATTTTTATTTCAGGCAATTAAGGTACAATTATTTTCCTGCTTGCGTTCAAAATACCGACAATTTTCCGCGTAGATTAGAGCAAGCAATAAGAGTGCAGCTAATATTTACATAATTGCGAAATGTTCCATCGCGAACGAGCTGTAATTTATTTAGCCGGTTGGCAGTTCGTTAATCCAGATGACATCACTAGTTTCTTAGAAGTTTACACATGTTGCCGACATTTAATTTCAATTTCACGGCGCCATTACACGCCGCAAGCTCAATAGAAATGCCACCACAATGCTCGGCGAAGCGTCGCCAATTGCGATAGTGCACCGTACGCAAATTTAAGAATCCGAGAACTTGGGAATCCAAAAATTACAAAATTTGAGTATTCAAATATTTGATTATTCAGGCATCTAAAAATTCTAAAATTTAAGTATTTGAAAATTTGAAAATTCCAATATTTGGATATCTAGAGAAATATCTATACTTGATATCTATAATTGATATCTATACTTGAGAATCTCAAAATTTGGATTCTAAAATTCAGATCACCGGAAATTTGAAAATTCTATAATTTGAGTGCTTAAAAATTAAAAAATTGGTCAACTCGAAGATGAAATGAATCGCGCCATATTTTTGCAACATTCGAAACCCATTTCATGAAAAATTGCACCTCACAGTACAAAGTCATAACATTTACACAATGACCCATTTATAGCAAACTTCGTAACCGTTCGAGTTCTTGCTCAATTAAGAAACAACTACCTCGCTGTTAGCCACAGGAAAATACTTATTACGATAATTATGGAAAGAGAATAATAATTTTACATGATCTTCCACACAATGTCATTGACATTCACAATCAAATAAAAGAAAGAGCCATATTACATTTTCAATTCTATAAGTTCAATTAATAACAGCTTATCTTTCGTAAAGTTTGTTCAAGGAGCACCCTTAATTGCAAGATGTTAGTGAGTCATTCGGTTTCCTGCGGACGTTAATTGTTAAATTATAACTTTCGCGGAACAGATTGGGCAACTTGTTACATTACGTAATTATCTGTGTTCTCGATCTCGAGAGATGAGGAAAAAAATAAAAGATAAAAGATAAAAGATAAACGAATTTTTCACTGGCTGTTTTCAGGATCAAAAAATTGACGCATCTTATCACGAAACCCATATCCATCAACTAAAACCATAGAATATTTTACTTTACCTCGTTTCAGTTTAACAGAAAAATTTTAAATTTCAAAATTTAATTTTAAGTTTTAAATTTCAAAGAAATATTTTAGACCATGTATAGTAACTTTTATTTCACCCGTTATATTAAAATACATATTTTTAGCATCTCTGGAAATTTTCCATTTATCCGCTATTTTTCCTACATCTCACGCTGTATACGGTATATTACAACTCACAGTTCGGTCTACCTATTATTGAGACTGTGGCCGAACGAATCGTGTTATTTCATAAAAAATGGGCATTGGTGCATCATTTAATCGATAACGTCACTGTGATTCGCACTTCTTCTACGTTACTTATCTAGCTCGCAGTCTCGTGTAATTATCACGTAAACTCCCACGCGCTACATCAAGCCACCTTTCATTCTCGAGTTAGAGGCAGAAATTCACCAAAGAATTTAAGGTATGTTAATACAATGGACTAGAATTATTCAGACGCGTTTCGATATGAATTTCAATGAGCCGCCTTCTTATCGAACAGACGCGGTCAACGGTTCGATACACGGGGGTCATTCCATTTTATTGATGAAGAGCTACTTAAAGTAAAACCATTATCGACGTGCAATATTAAGGCTAACTTAGCAAGCATATGCCATAGACATCCTGATAAGAAATTTCAGAAGTGATATATATTTACAATTACTGATAAATAGAAGAGAAGATAATTAGTTAGAAAGTGTCGTAAAGGGTAGGTAACCATCTGGTGGCCGAGTTGGACGAGTCCATTATATGTTCTTTCTTCTTTGCAGTTGCTTAAATAACGTTTCGACTGAGAATTCAAATATAAGTGTTGTAAAAATAATTAAATATCGTTGAAGTGAAGGTTGTTATTAGAAAAGGTATTAGAAAAGGAAGAGAGAACAAAAGGTGAGTATAAGTTCTAATATAACTACTTCATTTGTTTTAATTTTGATTGACATATTCAAGTAACTGGAAGAAGGATAGAAAATATAACCTATATGTTACCGATTTATTAATTAACAAAATAATATAAATTTTATATTTATGAACAATTGTAGAAATATATCACCAATTGTTTAAATATTTGGAACGAATTTATTCCATTTTTTGTTACTCGTATAATTTGTGTTAATCTTTTTTATTAATTATTTTAAAACTCAGAATACTCTTTAGCGTAAATCACTTGCTAACAAAAATGTTCAGATTTATTAATTTCAATTATAAATTCCTTTTGAAATATAAATTAAAAGCTCATTTCTTCTAATTAATTGTATTCATAGTAGATCAAACGTGCTGCGGATAGGACTGCCACAAATAGGTCGGTAGTGTTTAAACTTAATAATTGTTGTTATTTGAATTGCTCTGTGTTTTTTATATTTGACATTTACAGACATGTCAGGTAGAAAGAAAAATATTCCCATAGCAACGAAGTTGCATGCTTTGTACAGGATGAATATTGGTGAGTCAGTGAGAAGTATTGCTACTGATTTAAAAGTATCAATATCTACTGTTTCTTCTTGGAGAAGAAACAGAAAGCGTATTGAAGATTTTTGTGCCAAGATGGTTTCTTTGGAAGGCTTAAATACCAGAGGAACAATTAAAAAACCAAACAATGAAAGACTGGATAATGCATTGTATAAGTGGTACACTCGAAAAATTAGAAAGGGCGCTCCTATGTCAAGATCTATCGTTATAAAAAAAGCTCTGAGACTTAATAAAAAGTTACATGGCGATCCTACTTTCCTGGCAAGTGTAGGATGGTTGACAAGATGGAAAGCCCGACATGGTATAACCTTCCATGGTCAACATTTATCAGCGCATGCTGCCACTAATGACAACTCACAACCATTATTATTAGAGAATGCTGTCACTAATGACAACTCAGATGCATTATTATTAGAGAATGCTGTCACTAATGACAACTCAGATCGATTATTATTAGAGAATAATGTCACTAATGACAACTCAAGTCCATTATTAAGAGAAGATGATATTTCGAAAGCTTATTTGCCCCTTAAAACTGAAGATGACGTTCAAGACTCTTATAATGATAGTTATAGCATTAGTTATCAAGAAGAAAAATATGATGCCAACCACTTCGAAGCATTAGAACCGTTGGAAAAATTAATAACTTACTTTGAACAGCAAAATGACACCTTACAGGATGATTTAATGTTTCTAAAACATTTACACAATCGTGTATCAAAGAAATATTCGCTGACTCTAAAATAAGAAATTACTGTTTCGTAAAATAATACTCTTGGTGTATAATTGTCGTATATATCATTCTTCTATATCTTTCAGAATAAATAAATTTTGAAAATATATAATATTAAATACTCTTGACCAACTGAGGATATTATTAAGAATATTGTTGTCAGGTAAGTGTCAAATATTAAATGCTCAATTCAAGGAATCAAACAATGTCATATAAACTTTCATGAAGAAATATAAAGAGATTATATGTGTTAAATGGTAAAAAATAAAATAATTTTCAAACAATGTCATATCAACTTCCATGATGAAATATAAAGAGATGATATATGTTAAACGGTAAAAAATAAAATAATTTTCAAACAATGTCATATCAACTTCCATGATGAAATATAAAGAGATGATATGTGTTAAATGGTAAAAAATAAAATAATTATCAAACAATATCATATCAACTTCCATGATGAAATATAAAGAGATTATATGTATTAAATGGTAAAAAATAAAGTAATTTAAATCGAAGCTAAGTAACAAGGATTTATATTTTTCCCCAAATCCTCGATCATAAAATGGTACGTCAATTAACCCACTTTTCCTCTACTACATTCTTCGTCTGTAATAATAATAAGTAATTGGAAGGAAAGCATAATTAAACAGTTATTGACTATATCCTGTACTTATCGAACTTAATCACTTTTCGTATAATCGAGCCATTTTCAATCAGCCAATTGATTTACCTCGCCTAGTCCAATTACTTTTCCAATGACTACCTAATCATTTTTTTTATCACGCATTCTATCGTATCGTCTAGGCTCTAGATCGAACGTTGAAACCCGAGAATCTCGATGGAATCGCAGCGATTCCAGTTCCTGCTCAGTCGCTCTGATTCGCTCGGCGAATTTCCAAGAAGTCTGCCTATGCCTCTCTAACGGGCCATTGAATTTCAGCAAAATTGCGTTGCGCATACTTCGTGCTGGTGGAAAAGTCTACGATCGACAGAATTCACCGTTAAATTATGAAGATGTAGATTTTTGTACCCTCTTGAGCGGAAACCGAAACGGACCATTACATCACTGCTATGCGAGAAAAATTTCCGTTGTATAAATTTTTTCCTGTAAGAATTTGTATACCTTTTCCTGTCAATATTCTTTGATAACTCTTTTTTTCATCTTCTTTTTCTTCGTTTCTTTCTTTCTTTCTTTCTTTCTTTTTTTTTTTTTTTAAATGGAACATGCGCTATAATATGTATTGAATCAAATGCCTACTCAAGGTCATTGGAAAATAACTTCTACTTTTTCCTTTGCGATCCATATTTTAATAGTGAAACTATCGAAACTCCAATTTAGATATTGTGACCATTAATATATTTATATAAATGAATATATTACTAATCTAATAATAATTCTGGCAATTTTGCAGATTATTGACTTTCTCTGTCGTAGAAATAGACTACAATCAAAATAAGGGAAAATCATGAGGTTGCGTGATTATATTCTATTATCTCTAATATACAATATTCAAATTTATTTAAAAAATCCAGTTGAAATTTAAAAAATAGAAGATTCATAAAAGATGATTGCCCTGAGAGACCCTACAGATGTTGGAATGTTCTCACCATAGGACACTTTTACTTAAAAGAGGGCTATATACATGCTTATATATTGATAGCATGAAGTGGAGTTTTTTCAGTGCACTGTGAAGGAGCTGTTAAATACAGCGTGAAGATGCCATTAAATGGGAGCAGGAATGAAATGCTCGTAAAGTGAAATGAAGGGTGAAAAGTGAAATGAGACCCTATCAGTATAATTTTTCTGTTTGATCATAGGAGAAGAGAAGCATAGAATGATAATGAACCGTTTCACCGAGTTGAGTGGTGAAATTCGAATGAGGTTATTGACCAAAATGATACGCTTTTTACCTTGTTTAATGAAAGATAACGAGACTCAATTCAAATCCAAGATAGACATTTTAGAAAATAGAAAATGAAATGAAACGATATGAAAATATAATAGGAAAGTCGGAAAAATATATGGCTGTATCATATAATAGTCTTTTCATCGTTCCTTTTGCATTCTTTCGAATTTACGGTCGAGAATAGGCATTGAATAATGATTTCACGCAACCAGGTCAGAGATAGCGCTACAGAAAGCCAATTGAAAACAATTTATTCCTTTATCTTATCGTCATTCCTGCATTAATTACACGGAATGTTAAACGGTACAGATTTCTATTCGCAGACGCCTATTCACTTGTTCATATTTCCCTTTGAATCCCCTTTTATTATTATTTTCATAGTTTATTTTCATAGTAATAATATTTGCACTATTTGCTTGATAATTCTTCATTATTCTTTTTTTACATTCCAATACAGTAATGCTTAATTCGATTGAAATAAAAATTTTGCCAAAAATGGAGAGCCAATGTTTCTTAAACTGGCTATAATTCGAATTATGTACATCTCTAATCAGCTGATTTTAAATGTTAATGTATTTTGCCGCTTGTTTATAGGAACACAGTCGAATCAATTGAATGCATTATCTATAAGAATATAATTTCCTAGAATTCGTTTTACCATCAGAATTATGACCAATGATAACCATTTTTTTTTTTTTTTTTTTTTATAAATGTGATAATTTGCAAAAATTCGGTCGTTAATTTTTTAAACGCTCTCTATTGCATTAGACAATGATTTCCGTAGTGACGTCAGAGGCCTGTAGAAAGTTGACAAGAAAAATCTACATTCCTGCATGCGTTCTGGCAGTTTTACATTCACCGCCGCGCCGTGGCCGTCTACTAGAAGAATCCGACCGCGTGTACGCGCCAGATAAAACTCCGTTCCTTCATATCGTATTCTGTCGACGCGTCCCGACGGGTCACGTATGCGGGACTTACAACTAATTACGCCAATGAGAGATGTCGTTCAAGATGTACGGCCAAAATTTGCCTTTTGTTATTCGCGTCTCCGTTATTCGTATTTTGTAGCAGTCAAAACAATTGAGTAAGAAGTGACAACTTGAAGAAAACTAAATGAATTGTATACCAAATTTGAAAGAAACTATTATATATACACATACTAACATCATATTTATTTCATGCATTTTCGTGACGAGAAATTTTTGTTTAGAGATGTATGATAAAAACTTGATAACTAATGAATTTCTATCTATAAGAAGTTTCAAAAAAGCAATCTAAATTACAACTTATTCTTTCATCATGGAACAAGAATCGTAACACTACATTTATTCTACGCGTGTTCGTATCAGGAAAACTTAGCTTAAAAAGCTTAAAATAAAAATTATAAAAAATTCGGAAATTAATTGAATTCTATTTGTAAGAAGTTTCAAAAGCAAGTCAACATGTAATTTATCTTTTCGTTTTAGAGCAAGAAGCAGTAGTCACTGCTGCCCTACATTTCCCCTACAAGTTTCCCCTAGTAGTGGGGTAAAGGATAAAGACGCCCCCGACCATCGTGTATTGGAAACAAGTTGACTGTAATGGCGACGGTAATGGTTTGGCACTCGGTCGGCACAATAACATTGCGCGCGAGATTTTCCCCGTGGTCGTTCGCGTGAGCCTCGCATACTCGCGTGAGTACGCGTTAAGCCTTGAAGTCTGTAACCGAAGTCTTAGTTTGTTCGCTTGCGTCTTGAGTTCCAGGACTTGCCAAGGATCTTTCTCTTCGTCTCTTTCTTTCTTCCTTTTTCTATCTTTCTCGTTTGTTCAACGAAGAAAGGGAGGGAGGAAAGGGGGACTTTGAGAGCGGTCCAGCAACTCCCCCAGAAAACGTGTATGTGCGCGTGCACACGCATGAGAGACGTATATACGTTTCGTTGTGAGTATTCTAATTGACGTTGGATAACAATGGGAATGATTATTTTACTCGTTGTTTGGCATTCACAGATTCTTTATATGTATATAAATTAGAAAATTAATTATATAACCTATATTATTATTACTGCATGGAGAAGATGAAGTGTCAATATATAATTTATTATGTTTTGGCTTGGAAACTTGTAAGCAAATCCTGCATAACACTGTGTATACATATATATATATATGTATATATGTATAATATATATCATAATCCTATATATATATATATATATATATATATATATATATATATATAGGATTTATATGTGATGGTCACATCTTATGATTTTTCAAATATTCTTTATATTAATAGCTTTTTATGGTAAATGTTTACATGTTATGTTTGACGAAATGTAAGTATTTAACAGGGACGACCTTGAAACGACTTTGAGCGGAAGAATCCTTGAACATGTGTGCTCACCGGTCGATACTGAATCTGTAACGCGTGTTTACATTTGCATATTAATGAGCTTCCAAACCGGATATTTTTAGGTTCTACTTTAATTATATCGACTGGTGTCACGCGAACATGATGTTTTGGAAGCAATGTTTCTTTCAATCTGATAATTTCTCTCGGCGTTATCTCATGAATTACGCATCTCTATTTAAAAATTTATTCATATTTATATATATTTATTCATATAAATTCATTCCATAATCTGTATTATACAGAATTTTTTCTCATCAAACATGTCACAACATTTCTAATTATAACAAATAGTATTTATGTATTAATATCTTATCAAGTAGTAAGATCCCCACGGTTACATAATCTAACATAACATTTTGTCAGTCAGAAAGTCTACCAGTTCTACAGGGTGTGACAATATACACGGTATAGTTGGACGGAAGGCAAAAATAAATCAATATATACATTAGAAATACGTACTCTGTTTAAATACTACATTTCAAACAAATTTTGCATGCTTACAAAGAATTAACGTCGAATAAACTCAACAAATTACCAGGCTTCGAGTAAAATAAACAATCTTAAATATACCAATATTTACGTTAAGTTTCAAACAAAATACAAAGAAAGGTTATATCCATCGCTAGCTTCACGCACACGACTTTCGCCCATCGGACGAGCATCGAAAGGGGTCGCTGGTGGAGGGAACGCGAAAACCACGAATGGTGGGGGAAGAAAAACGACTCCTATGAGAAGGACGCAACGATATGGAGGAAGTGAGAAAGACAGAAAAAAACAACATCCATTGAGAATTACGGTATTCGTCGAGGAGAGTGAGTGGAGGAACAGACAGAGTGTTGGAGGGGCTCGTTAAAAACTTTGAAGCAGTTCGGCGCTTCGGCGCACGCGTAATATTATTTCCTCGTGGAACGAAGAGGCTAAGAATCATCAAACGCCGGCTATCGTTCGGCGAAGGATCGAAGTCCGCTCCAATTCCACGTGCAACGACGCCAGCGCCCCGTTGCGACCGCTCCGCTTCCAACAGAGAGATATACTTATTTCTACCGCGCTGGTTATAAGAAAATAAGGAAAAGGAAAATACAAGCGCGGTTTTCCAGCTGTCCGTCGAGCGACCTTTGCAAACGACCAGTTCTCCTCCGCGAGGAATTCTGACCTCGTAACGGAATGACTCTACGCACAAGCTATTAGACACGGGAATACGGAGACGTAAGATATCGTCAGAAGGGGAAAGCCATTGCGGAACAAGTATCAAAGCGGGATGCAAGAATTTATATAAGAAGATTTTATATAAAATGACTTTCAAATTGTATTACTACACATGTAAAGTTGAGCAAGATGCGGAAAATTTTCCGAATCGATGCCATTAACGCGTGATTTAATATTTGTCAAACACTATGAATAGTAAAAGTGTCAAATGATACAGTATATTCATATCAAAATATCTCCTTACTAATTCGCTTTATAAATCCTAACTTCACTAGCATTTCGGACATCGGTGTTAATTTGTTAACGATATGGAGCATGTGTGGAAATGCGATTAATCCAAATATGAGATTGACATCATCCTAACCTCTGAATTCATTCTCATCTATAATCTTTAGGTTTATAAGACGCGGACGCAAACGTGTTAACGTTTTCAAGTGGGTAGAACGGATAGATGATAATCGTTGAAATTAAAAAATTCGTGAAACGAAAGTGCGCGAGGTTTAAAAATGCCGTCATTATCTTCCATTACAGAATTCATGTTCGAAGTAATAAAATGGAATAGAAAGATATTTGACGTAGTTATAGTTCTCAATAACTCAATATCTAATATTTTGTTAAGCTGATAATAATTATACCAATAAAGTACTTTGAAATTAGTAATCAGTTAGTAATCAAACAAAATGATGTACAAGTATGATGCGTCATCACATGGCTCAATGCGAATGGAATGATGATGAATGGTAAAAAATTTCAATTTCTTTCGCGCGATTTCGAAGTATCGAATAAGGCCCTTTGTTCCATTTTAAACGGTCCTCGCGCGACCCTTCTAGTTCCCTTAACCTCGCGTTCTTCTTCGAATTTCTATGTACATACAGTTATATTCTATATATATTAAAATCTCGTTCTCGTTTCAATAAATAAGAAAATTTTCGATATTGGTAAATATATTGGCATATAATTGAAATGAGAAATCACAGGTATCAAAAGTGAGTCTATCGTAGTTTCGTCAACCACTTGATAACTTTTTTAATGGTAAAAGCATCATTGGATGGGAAATGATCTAAAGCGCATAGTAATATTCATTTTCCAATCAATGAAAGGAAAGTAAACAGAAAATGAAATAGTAAAAAGTATTGCGTTTGTACAATATTTTTAACGGGAGTCTGATAAAGGTACCAAAAATAGTAACAAACACGAAGAGAAAGCGCATATTCGAAAAAGAAAAAATGAATTCAAATTAACGCGACACTCTGAAACGCTAATCTCGGAAAGATAAAAGATAACCTTTCGACCAATGAGACGAGTCCGCAAAGATCTCAGTGTTCTGACGAAAGAAAGCCTTAAAAGAGCAAGAACTTTCGTACACGACTTTTTTCTACTGTTGAAGCGGATCACTAGATCCTCTATATTCTACACGAAATGTTTCCCTTGATCCATCGACCTTAGCGCGCGTAAATTTTCTGTTTGCCGACCAGCAGTTCGAGGATAATAAACAAACTCGAAATCCTAATGTAACTAGACAGTATGCAGACTATTTAGTATTTTTCTTCTCTTTCATTCGTACGAAATTTGGAAAATATCGTACTAATGTACAAACAGTGGTTACAAAAAGTATATGTGCACATACCATTATGTTGCAAAGAACCGTTTTTTTTTATGGAGTTAAACGTTTTCCACGTTTCATTTCCATAGTATTAAATTTTTGTAGTCATACTATTGGATGATATGACACTTAACATACTTTGACTTAGTAAATTAGTATACAAATGCTATAATAAATATAATGGTGTAATGTGCACTTTTTGTAATTACTGTATGTACAAATGTAAATTGAATGTATATCACACTAGATCGTAAAATAAGTCACAGTGTACGATCGATTGTGTCATGGAATGTCTTTTAACTATATACATACCTTTTCGACGTGTATGCGAAGCTTATCCAAAACGTAAAAGCACCTGTGTACTGAATCCGTGAAAACACTCAGTTTAAATACACTTTTTAAGCACACTGTATTCACTAAAATGTGCACACTTAGGTTTTTGATCCGTAGAGCAATTACAAAAGATTTGGTAAACACACGCGCACACGATAGAAACTGAGAAACACACGCTTCAACACTGTGCTGCCGGTAGCGTGACGCGCAAGCGGTACTGATGTTTGCGCCAATGCGTTTGCGACTTCGAACTCCGAGGCGGTTCTTAGGCGATTTCCGCCGCCCCTCCACTTTTTTTGGAACGCCCCTCCCCAAGTTCCGTTTAGCCCAACAGAATATTCCGAGAAGATTGTGACTACCAGCGCCATCTATAAACTCACAATGACACTAGATATATTCCTTAATGGTAAAGAAGGTTTTGCGCGGGAATTTGACCAATTTAGATTTTCCACTTTTCCATTTAAAAATAATTGGCATACGTGCAGCAAATGTAAAAAAAATTGAGATTTTTTAATTTTTTATCTATCTCAAAAATTTTTTTAGATTCTGAAACTTTTAAATTCTGAGACTTAGGAGCTTAGAAATTTAGAAATTTCATAATTTTTAAGCTTCGGAATTTGGATATCTTACGATTTTGAAATTTTGGAATTTTTTTTCTATTTTTTTGGAATCTTCGTTTTTTATTTCACGCGAACGCAGCCAATCAGCTCTCATTATATACAATTCATAATTCATAATCATATGATATGGTTCAATTAGAAATTATATTTAAATAACAATGATTACCCCGGGTCTCACAGCGTGGAGATTACTGCATGTGCAGATCCACCCTGAAATCACATTTCAATTAATTGATGTGATATAAGGCCCTATTCTATATTTGCATAAATACTTAATAATCTTTATTGTCAGGACAATATAGAATAATTGAAATCAAAAGCAAACAAAAAAATCATCTACTTATCTACTTTACATTACTCCACGTATGCACTTATTAATAACTACTGCTGCATAATTTAAAAATAGTTTACTTATTTACAAACCTAACCTAATCATTATCAGCAAAAGACGCGCTCCTGATTCATAATATTCATTCGATTCATTCATTTAATTAATATTCATTCATTTAATTAATATTCATTCATTTCGATTGTTTATGAAAGTTTACAATAAATTATAAGAGAAAAAACAATGCAACTCCACAGCCTAACCCCACACACACATTATGCGAAAAGTATACTATATACGATACATAGCGTTCACTATACGCTAACTCATCGTCAAACACCTACAAATCATTATAAAATCAATGGTCATAGTGCTCATTGCTTTTCTCTCGCCCAAGTAATAGCTGGGCACGTAAGGGAAACCCTATCATTGAATACGGCAAGGATTAAATATGAAAATCCTAACTAAAAAATGTATTAGTTCATCTAATGTACTTAACGGGCATTGGTCGATCAAATTGCGAATAATAAAATAAGTTGGAGTACAATATACAGAAATACTTACATTATTAAGTTCCAGCAGGGGCTGTACCCCCTTGCGGAACCTGTAACTCTGCTAGCGAAAGCGAATGTTTAAAAATAAAAAAAAATAAAAAAAAATTACTAGCGCGTCTGTTTAAGTAACAATCGGCGAACACGTTGACTCTAATTTCGCTATTTTTTATTTTTCGCTAATTGCATATATAATTATTAAGAGCTATTATGCTCTAGAAAATATAAAAAATATTACTAGGCAGCAAACATTGATTCTACCGACCGCATTGCGCACAGTCGCAAACATTCTCTGAAAATAAGTTGTATTAGCACGAAGATGGGGGGGGGGGGAAGGGCGGGATGTTCGTTTAGAAAATACTTCTGTTTTTTGAAACGTATGTACAATACATATTATTATATTATTATTTATTTTTCACCGACGAACAGGTATACATACTAAGAAAATGCGTGTAATGTTTCAAACACTGTTTATGTATTGCGAGATATCTTCAAATATAGTTTCAAGTATTTATTAATATACTAAAACATAATATCAATTCTTTCTTCAGGAAGAATTCAGTTGTTCAATGTTTGTTATCAGAGTTTGAAACATGGTTTTTGCTAATATATTAAGTTGCACTTTATAAATATCGGCAATGCTTGTAATAAATTAAACATTCTTGTCTAAACATGCTGAAGTGTTCAGAGTGTATATTTAATCTTGCATAGAGATGCGTTTGAACAGACTTTTGTTCAGACTCTTTCAGGAAAATAATAAACTTATTCTCTCGCGTCAATGTATAAAAATATAATCATTTTTCAATAGATTGTTTTCTAATAACAATTAAATGATTTGCATCATTTGCTATGTATTGATATAAAAACATTAACGAATTACTTAAGAGTATATCCGATTATTAGCGATAATCTATATACGCGAAACAATTTTAAAATGTGATTTCTTTAATCTCTTTTTCTTTCATCTTAATATTTTCAACAAATTATGCAACTAATTATAAAATGATGTCGTTATATACCAATTGTAAGTTGTATAGCAATTATGTAGCAAATGTTGATTATTATGTGTATTGAATAATATTGAATATTGATCGAATAAAGAGAGAAAATAATCGTGTACGTACGTCTACTTTGTTATAATACCACAATCATTACCAAATTTTCATGAGAAATCAGCGATATGATTTACTAATAATCATCTGTGACGTCCATTTTATTACAGTTTGAATTATCGATTATTAATCGCCTATGGCGTCCGTGACGTGAACCCCTATTCTTTCAGTCACATGACCAGCCTATAATCTATAGAAAAGAAAACCAACAATTTCAAATAAATGTATGACAAAACCAATAATTTTCAATAAGATACAGAACAAATTATAGTAAAGGCCGGCAATGTGAATTATCGATAATTTTAACCATCAGAAATACGGTCAAGAATAAATATATAATAAACCAATAATTTACGATAATGAAACTAATTATAGCGAAATAAAGTAATAAAAGAACTCAAAGATCGGTAAGATCGGAACGATCGATGACTGTAACTTGTCAAATACGCAGTCAACGATAAAAGTAAACGAAAATTTCAGGATACTATTTAATTTTACTAAGATTATAATCAATAACCCATTAAATACGAACGTACTATTTGAATGAAGCATATAGAAGTTTAGAATTGTTCATAAAGTCGAAATGAGGATACTAATAACGACAAGGTAACGCTCGACGAGACAAATTTTCGTTCCACAATTTTCAAGAGTACGTCACTTCGCGCCACGTTTCTCCTTGAAACTTCAACTTCCAATATTTCGAACCAATAGGAACGCTCGATACAGTGTGGCAATATATTGCGCCAATAGGAACGCTCGATTTCATTTGGCAATATTCTGCGCCAGAAGTAACGCTCAATTTCATTTGGCAATATTCTGCGCCAATAGGCATGCTCGATTTGACTTTGCAACATATTGCGTCAACAGGAGCGCTTGATTTTCGATATAGATATACACGAGCGCGCACAAATTTAGTGTATTCAAACAATCAAATTGATGAAATTGAGAAATAGAAAACATATTTAAGACAATGTTCAGTAACAATTACGAATAAGATTATGTTCTTAACGAGAAGCTTTTATATTACACGAATGTAGCTGCTACTATTAAACAAAATATGGTGTTACTATATTAGTATATTAAGTATATTAGTATATTAGTTTATTTAATTATTAATACAATTATTAATGAATATATTTCAATAATTCAAACATTGTAATAAATAGAAAAACATGACAAACATGTTAGCAATTTAGAATGGTCTTTGAGAATTAATAACGGAACTATCATAAAAAGAGAAATTTCTTCAATTAAAAATAATTTATTATCATTATGTACTTTGTTATTAAGGAATGTATAAATTCTAAAATTTTTATTACTTTAACATGATCTTATATTAGGAAATAAAACAGACTTGTGCGTGTAAGAACATATTAGATTTATATAATTAATAACTAATTGTTTAACAATGGTATATACTTAGAATTAAGTTATGAAAATTGATAAATTGTTATAAAATATTATGATAGGTCATCAAAGTAGGAAATGTTCGTAAAAGAATTCCGAAAAATCAATAATTATTACAAATTGAAATATTTTGTAGACTTTTTCCCGTTGGGACTCTTGACCACTGATCAACTTCATGTTTGGCTATTATAGTAAAATTATATTTGTATAAACAGCCATTATATTGAATTGATAACTTAACATATGACACAAAAAAGATAAAGGGGTCAAATTCCCCTATGGTGCCCTCTAAAATATGAGACACGATAAATGATTGCATGTTATGTCTATTCTGTTCAAATCTGGCATGATTATTTAAAATTGTATTATTTTGGACATTAAATCCACTATTTTCTATAGAAATTAGAAATTATTAGTCAATTATTATTAACTTAATAGAAGATAGAATTGATTATTATCATGTTGTAAATTGAACTCGTCCGGAAATAACAATATCTATATAAAGTGAAAAACGTAGGTATCAATTTAAAAACATTAACTCATAATCTTATCATTTTCGTGGAAGCATTAACATTTCAAAAATCTATTCGTGTTATCATATAACATACAAGAAATGATTCATCTTTTTCCTTCTCTATTTATCTCACAAATCTGTCATTTATAAAAAAAAAGAGCTTTGAGAATATCGAGAATACCCAATACATGTACAACATAGATGCGAATCATCACTATATAGTTTTGCGTAGTTTTCCCTATTAATCAATCCATTGTGAAAATTGTTATATAACCCATCTATACAAAGAAAACTTATAAAGAAAGAATCATGAAAAAATAGTAAAAAGATGTTAGACTCTCAATTTTAATCGATACAACAATAATACAGTATCATTTCATACATATTTAATAAAATACACCTTAGACAATAATAATTAAGCAATAACATAGTAATTTTAAACAGCTCATCAGAAACGGTTATTCGCATTGGTAACACAATCTATCTATCTAAAGATCTATCTATCTATCAATCTATCAAATCTAATCTCTTTTCTAATCTATTAGAAGAAGAAAAAGATTGAATTAGAAAAAGATGAGATGATACCAATATAATAACACAAAAGTCCCTAAATTCGCTAACGTTATAACCAGCAAGCAGTTACGCTGGTCGGTGGTGGTAATCGCGGTATTTGGTTGTGTGTTAAGTACAACGATGAATCGCAAAAGATAGTCGACATTGACGAAAAAAAATACGCGACGTATGTGTTGCAAGTGACACCGCGTTCCGTCCTATGATATAATC
>JACXIV010000017.1:3248485-3292485 GCA_014737475.1 Bombus confusus
TTAACCCACTTTTCCTCTACTACATTCTTCGTCTGTAATAATAATAAGTAATTGGAAGGAAAGCATAATTAAACAGTTATTGACTATATCCTGTACTTATCGAACTTAATCGTATAATCGAGCCATTTTCAATCAGCCAATTGATTTACCTCGCCTAGTCCAATTACTTTTCCAATGACTACCTAATCATTTTTTTTTTATCACGCATTCTATCGTATCGTCTAGGCTCTAGATCGAACGTCGAAACCCGAGAATCTCGATGGAATCGCAGCGATTCCAGTTCCTGCTCAGTCGCTCTGATTCGCTCGGCGAATTTCCAAGAAGTCTGCCTATGCCTCTCTAACGGGCCATTAAATTTCAGCAAAATTGCGTTGCGCATACTTCGTGCTGGTGGAAAAGTTCCAATATAATAACACAAAAGTCCCTAAATTCGCTAACGTTATAACCAACAAGCAGTTACGCTGGTCGGTGGTGGAAATCGAGGTATTTGGTTGTGTGTTAAGTTAAGTACAACGATGAATCGCAAAAGATAGTCGATATTGACGAAAAAAAATACGCGACGTATGTGTTGCAAATGACACCGCGTTCCGTCCTATGATATAATCTTCGCCAAAAACTCGAGAAAAATCTTGTGGCGCTGATTCAACAGCTGATCTAACTGGCACAATTCTCCAGACAAAATTCTCGTTTCTAGTCAGCTAGGTGATCCGCGATAAATGATGGCCGGATATGTATTGAAAGTTAAAACGAAATCGGGTCAAAAGGTCGTGGATGGATTACTCCCGCAGGATAAGTTAGGCAAATTACGATCAAAATTAGTTGAAATAACAGGAATACCAGCTGAAGCGCTTCACGTTCTCTGTGGTTTTCCACCGAGGCCAATTAATCTGAACGACGATACGGGCTCTCTCGAAGCTTGTGGCATCATTTCTGGTGACACCTTGATCGTCGAAGAAAAACCACCACTTTACAATGGGAAACAGAACTCTGAAGATACCGGTCGATCTCATATCGTCGATGAAAAGGGTTTCACGAATACGCCTGGTGTATTAATGAAAAAGGTCGTACCTGCAGATAATTCTTGCCTGTTTACCAGCGTTGGTTATGTTCTCAATGGTACACAATGTAAATTGTATTAATATATTCGTACTATATATAAATTACAATATATTGAGAGTATATTTTCAGGCAAAGTTGATCCTAGCTGCGCAGGTTTTATGAGAGAGATCATAGCGAATGCTGTAGCATCAGATCCTGTGGAGTATTCGGAAGCTTTCCTAGGCAGACCAAATCATGAATATTGTGAATGGATTTTAAAACCAGAATCTTGGGGTGGAGCCATTGAATTGTCAATATTATCCAAATTTTATGGATTAGAAATAGCAGTAATAGATAGTATTAATGCTATAATTAATAGATTTGGAGAAGATCAACATTATGCTCAAAGAGTTTTCTTGATATTCGATGGAATCCATTATGATCCTTTATATTTGGAACCACTCGATGTAAGCGTAAATATTTATGTACATATATATGTTATTATTAGTTTTGTTTCTCTGGTTTTGACTTTTTACTTCTTATCTGCACGTACAGGGTGGCAGCATTCAAACAATCTTCCCCACAGAAGATGAAAAGATATTATTCGAAGCAGCTGAGCTCGCAAAAGAAGTAAAATCTAGTCGTCAATTCACAGACATTCAAAAGTTTATGTTAATGTGCAATGATTGTAAGGTCAAACTAAATGGTCAAATGGAGGCTCGGCAACACGCCAAGGAGACAGGTCACATGAATTTCGGCGAGGTAGCCGTGTAGCAAACTAAATCGATCCCTTTACAACTGTCGATCACTTTTAAGCGAACTGCTGTTTGAGAATCCTACTAAATTCAAGTCTCAAGCAGAATTTTCTACTTAAGCGGAGGCTTGTAGGCAGACTAGCAATTTAATATCAATACTTTGTTGTTAATATAAGATATATGCAGTGCACTATGAGGATTGTTTAGACATGTAATATACACAGATTTTTAATTTTGGCTAAAGATCCAAACCTCTAACTAAACGCCAAAATTTATGTAATTACCTTTATTGCAGTACAAAGAACTGTCATTGAACATAGCCAAGTACATTCTATCTATATTGAGTACATTTTTATTTGTATTTTACTTATTGTACTGGAATTTATAAACATTTGAATTTCAAAAGATACAAAATTTTGTTTATTTTATTTAAACTAGTATATACTAAACTAGTATATAGATAATTATGACTATACAAGAAAAAATTAATAATTATTTAATTATCTAATTATATAATTTTAATAATTATTTAATTATCTAATTTTACAAGTTATTTTTATTTAAGATAAATTTGTTGATAGTAATAATATGTTAAAGACTATATTCTTTGGCGAGATTAAGAATCTGTGATACTTGGTTAAATTTGCCTAAACGCAATTCATAGCCTTACTGACAGCAAATGTGTTCCACATCATATATATATATAAATATACAAGAGGAAGTAATAATATTAAATAAATCATAAAGTTGATTATAAAGCGAAATGGAGTTTCACTTAGTTTCGCTTTTAATGGCAGATCAATATAGCACCGTTAATAGCGAATTTTATAAGAATAAATTTCTGCTCCCAAGAGGGAGAAACGAAAAAATCTAATGGATCATTGTTAAACACTAAATAACATCACACCTCTATTAATAAAGAAATGTTGCTCGATGAAACACCGCAAAATGTTACGTTAACAAATTTGATCTCTATTGCGATAGTTTAATTTACAGTCTAAATATGCATATAATATAACAAGAAGATAAAGATGTATAGTTATATAACAATTCACCAAGCTTATATACATACATGATATATATAATTATATATATGTAACATGTGTATAAGTATATATAATTATGTATATAACATATATATATATATAATTAGGATATTATAATTATTTTTGTTATTGCGATTTTTACATGATTAAGCATGCACTGTAAAAAATACAAATTCCAATCGTAAAGGGAAAAAATGAAATTTAATTTTTATAATAACTATATACGGTATTTATTAGTCAATTCCAGCACAGAACTTTTCTTTTTTATATTAATAATATAGTTTACTACGTCAACCTTATATCATTAAATAATACACATATATTATGAATCAATTTGATTCAAATTAAAAAATAAGGAAATTCATAACTATTCATCACTCAGGAAAAATATTCATGATAGATTTACAGGTTTATATTTATAGAGTACATATTTTGTAAGTCCTATCGTTTTGGAGAAGTGAAATAAATGAGCTATTTACATTTCACAACTATCCAATAATTTTTGCTGCATTTCAAATAACGAAAAGGCATGTTCAAAATCACCGCCATTCAAAGCTATTATAGAGAAACAATTTAAATGAGCTTATACGTCCGAAATGTAGTCACTCATAATTCTTTACGAACGATTTGCTACTTTCAAATAGTGAGAACAGTACTAGACGTTTAAAATGACTGCTAATTAAAAACCTTATTGACAAGTAATTTAAATAAGTATCTTTTAGTTCCAAATAAAATTATCACAATCAACGTTGAATTTATAAGTAAAAAAATAATTAATCTTATAATAATAAGTTTTGAAACAAACTTGGTAAAAGGACATCCAAAGTCCTACGCGCGTCATGTTAATACTAAAACTAGTCAAATTCAGTATCTTCCAAAGTTCACAATAAATTTATAACAGTATAATTTTTAGATATTTGAATGATTTTTTACAAAGTAAATTTTTATAAATAAGTTATAATACAAGTTATATTACTTTAATACAAATTTACTTTAATATAAGCTTATATTTACTAAAATAGAAGTCTACGAAAAAGATAATTTGAGGAAATTAAAGTACTTTATATCTCCACCATAAAAAAATATTTTTTGATAGTAATAAAGTATTTTAATTTCTACAAATTATTTCTTTTTTATAATCATGAAAATTTTGTGCGTCTGATTCGTATAGTAATTTTGTATACTAACTATAGGTATCCATTATTCGAATACATCTTTTGTATCTTAATAAAGTAATCTGTAAGTATACACGTTTCCCAGTGTATGTAATTAGTTAATTTTTTTAATGTATAAAAATACATTATTTCATTGTTCCGTTTTTAATAACACACCTATCAATAGATTAACCGTCGTTAAAAAATTTGAATCCGATCTGCAAAATAAAACTAGGAACGGTGGAACTGGAAAACGGTCGGTAAGTATCGTAGTTGCGTATAACGCGCGAGTATGGCCAAAGCACATGTATATATAGATGTCAGGTTACGATTAAAACAGAAACGACGCATCGTATTTAGTAGGCTGCCAACCACAGACCAGGATTTGTGTTGTGCCTTTTGATACGAGATAGGAAATGTGATCTATTTCATAAAGAGATGGCAACGATAGCTTTCTGCCTTTAATTTGTGAAAGAACAGAAGCTTTTGTCTCAAGACAGGAGCACGTTCTGTGTCAGTCGTGAAAATCTGGGCATGGTATGTTGCACGAGAAGATTATCGATATAAGAAAATGTCGCTACTGCTGCTGACAACAGTACGTTCAGCCAAAAGAAATTCACTGACAAATAGGTGAAGATGGAAGATGAAGCGGACATTAGAGAACAGCTATTTCATAATACAGTACGGGAGAATATTGTGAGTAAAAATCGTAGATGTTTTTAACCGTAGTAAGCCAGCCCCTTGTTTATTGACCTCCCATCTAAATGGAGGGTTCTTGAAGTTTCTTGGGACGTTCCTGCAAATAGGAAATCGCCACGTTCCCCGCCATTAAATTCAATATTTCTTTCGATAACCAATATTTTAAAGTACGAAACAAAAGCTAGAAATAATATAAACCCTAACCTTCCATCTTCCAATCTAAATAAAACTCTCTTTTTATATTTTATAATTGTACATCTTGTAGAACATAAAAAAAGAAAAAGAAAATCAGGATAAATACAATGTCATATTAATAGTAAAATTCATTTTTTGTTTAGTTTGAGAAAAGAAATAGAAATTGAATATATATGTCGGTACTAATGTAATTTTATCAAATGTTTCTAAGAATAAAATAATGAATTGATGTAATACGTTGATGTTGTAACTTGTTTTTTTATGTCGAAATTTAAAGCAATTCGCATAGATACACGAAAGTATAAAGGAGAAAACAAAAACAAAGAAATAGTCACGTATGCACATGGTACATGCATCACCTATGATATAGCTGATAGATGATTTTTGTTGTAAGAAAGAAAAATAACCGTAAGACCTCATTATTTAATTAATATCACTAATGTCCAAAAATTTTTTAAAAAATATTACTACATACGCATATTTATTGTGTCGGTATTAAGATTACTATGTATTTTTGCATAAAAGTGANACAAGGACTTTGGCATGTTTGTTTACCAATTTTTCCATGAAAAATTAAAGTTGTACAGCTGCCAAGATAAATGTTATCTCTCCCCCCCCCCCCCCCGACAGCCATTTACGTAAATCTGTTAATAAAGAACAGTTGCAGGTTTTTCTAACCGATTAAGATAAATACTTAAAGGCATTACGTGTTCATTGTCACGACAAGAAACTCAAAGTACAGTTGCTGACGAAAATACTAAAGGAAATTTTTGATGAGTATATCGTGTGTTTTATACGAAATATACATATATATATATACTACAAATTTCATTAGCGTTGTAACGAGATTCTATTATCATGATTATATTCGTAAAATATATATATATTAGATATATTATATAAACATATATATATATAGGCATATATTTCGTAGAAATCACAAAAGTATTTAAACATGTTATACTATGATAATTAGCCTCGATATTTAACACTTATTTTAACATTTATCGTATATGCTTATGTTTAGTAACTTTTATATTTTCAGATTGGTTTCAAAAATTATGACAGTTGTGTCTCATTAGAACGCTAATACAATTTTAAAATGTTTTATATAACACACAATACATGAAAGTTTTCTATGTATATATGTACTTTCTAAATACTTTCGTCACTCATTGTACCGAAAGGTTTCGTCTATGGCTATGTATAGATGTTGCATGGACTATCCCTAGTATGTCTGCCATCTGCCCTTGACTCTATACTCTTTGTTTAATACACATAATTGGATGATCATCTCTAGTCGATGCACGGAGGAATGTTGTGGAAATACACTCTTCGCGATAAATTCTTTCTCTATACTTTCCCGCCGAGTCGTTGACCACGCATTATTTCTGATCTCTGACCGGTTTTTCCTTCCACCTTTGCTGATAAAAAAAAGTTTCCAACCGACTATGCAGCTTCTTCAACTGTTTCAACGATCACGTTTGTCCCATTTGAACATAGTTGCACGATCTACTTGCAAACCGTTCGATACTTTCTAGGATACATCCATTAATGCTCCATTGATTGAGTCACTTGCTCATTTCAGTTAAATATGTAAACGTCCTTGGAAATTCTTGATAAGATATTCGAAAAACTCCATTAAAAGTGTAACATAGACCTTTTTTATATTTTAACACATGGAAAATATATAATATAATTTAATGTAAAAATTACAATTTTAATATCGTTTATAGTTGCAAGTATTTTTAGCGATACTTGAAAACATATTAATGTATATTTTCTATTTAATCCAAATCTATAATCTATCCATTCTAATCTATACTTTAATAAATGATATAATTTAATTTAAACAAATACTTTGCTCCGCTTATCTTTAACTTACTTAAAATGAAAATACGTACTAAATATTTATTAAATAAAATCTTTTACTTAGTAAATCTTAATAAGTGAGAAGTTTAATGCTTTCATTCATATATTTTATAATATAATTTAATTTAAGAAGAATCTTTTTTTTCTATTTATTCTTTCAAATATTCTTTTATTTGTTATAAGTACATAGTACACAGCAATAGAGGGCTCATTAATGGAGGTCAATATCTCATTTGCTAACTGTACAAGTTGTAAATTTGGGACATTCTTGAAAGTATTACGTTTTGCCATTTCTACATTCGTCGTTTCTACTAAAGGATAAATAACTGTGACCAAAAGGTTCACCTTAATAGCTAGCACGCCATACATAGAAAGTCCTTTTCTGTTAATAATATGGACGATGTTTTTGCTCTATAAAAAACTAAAAATATGTTCCATCGAAGACACGTATATTACCATTCCAAAACGACATAATTTTATCTCTTTTTGTTGTGTTTAGTTCAAGCTGATATATTATCATATTTGACGTAGTTGTGCTACGTTTGATGTTAAGGATTAAAATCTTTAGATCTGTTTTATTTATCAGTGAACACATAATTTTGAAGTAAATTTAATAGTTAAAATCGGAAATGTGGAATGCAATAGCGAGAAATTAAACTGCCAAAATTTATTTGAACCATTAAGTAATTCAAACCTATCAAGTTAATTTATATCTGCTACTTTATTTTCCCTTTCATCATATTATTGTTATTATGTAATGTCGTGTTCATTTTGTAAGGGCAAGTTTTTAAAAATGTACATCCTCATCGTGCATTCCATTTTTACGCTCTCTCTCTCTCTCTCTCTCTCTCTCTCTCTCTCTCTCTCTTTCTCTTTCTCTTTCATGAATACCGAACGTAAGATGCCGTTAGCTGCGACGTCGTTAATAAATATTGATAACTGAAGAAAACTATCAATCGCGCAGGTTATCGTTATTACCGAGTGGTGGCCGATAATATGTATGAAAATTAGTTATCGAGTACGTTGGTGTTTGTAAATTAAGGTCGAATAAGATTTCACAAATATTTAAATGTTTCTTGTTTGAACTATTACTATTCTCAGCTTTCGTACAAACCCTGCCAACTGAGAAGCTTAGGTACAGCATTAATCAAAATTAGCGCCGTACGATAATTACAATCATGCATTTCCATTTTCTCCTTTCTTAAATTAAATGTGTTATGCATTTTTTTTTTTTCATCTTTTCATGTTCTGTTAAATGCTGTTTGGCTTAAGTATGAAATTTGTATACGTGGTTATATCATTCTTTCTTTCATTGTGTAAATAAACTTTAGATGAAAACACGAAACTATTTGTTTGTTGCGCGCATAACTGTAATTTTAAATTAGTTTTGTTCAATTTTGTTTACTATCGTACATTCTAGCCGACACACACGTATAAGATGCTGACAATGTATAAAAGCAAAACATAAAAGACAAAAATAACAGCTGGTACATAAGTGTAAAAATAAGTACATGTAAAGACGTAAATGAGAAAACGGTTTTATTCTTAGAAGAGGTCAATGTACCATAGGTATATACATACTATGTATTAGCGATTGTTTTTTGGCCCGTTTGTCTTTCAACGTAATCCTCGCTTATGAGCATCGTGATACTTGATAACCTAGAGCAGCATATCGGTAAATAAGTGAACAGTACCTACGTTAACATTACACTTGATACGTTGGTATAAAAATAACTTGAAATTTATTTTTATTTATGCAATCTTTGTTGAAATAATTGGAATTTATTTCTGTTCGCGGATAACTTGTGTTTTCGAAAAAAAGGCAAATTTTCAATGATACATTAATTTTTATTTACAATATTATGGTCAAGTAACAAATAGAAACACATATTGATATTCGTGCAAATTTATATTTTCATAGACCGAATGAAAAATTTCTTTAATTCTCTAAATATTATAACGAGTATTTTGAACATTTTTTATACATTTTCTGTACATTTAAATTTCCCTTAGATTCATAAATATCAGTTCAAGCGATTAAAGATATTCTCTCTAATACTTTAATCAATTTAAGCGGAACATTTCAACATTTTCATCGATAAATTTATGACCGATAGCTTATCGTTGTACAATTGACGTTAGTTAATAACAACCCTGATATCGATTCAGTATTACTCCTATAATAGCGTGTACACTGTTCGTGTATTGTTTAAAAGGAAACGTTATCCGCTTATTACATGACACGCCAGGGGGAAAGGAGAGAATGGAAAATTAATGCTAGCGTGCTCAATAACCAAGAGGGACACACGGAAGTGTATTATACCGGAAGTTCCGGCTAATGTAATGGTCTGTCGTTCGAAATTCGCGAAACGACCAGTTTATATCTTTACTGCTATTTGTATTGCAATAAAATTACTACGATCGTAGGCGGTAGCAATTTGCTAAATATTTGTATGTAGAGCGGCGACAGCTGGTATGTGGTGTATATCATTTGGATAATTCAAATGGTAGAACAGTTTTAGGCGAATAACATTCAATAAGATTCAGTTCTTAATTGAAACTTTTATCGATCCGTGATCTTTCTTACAAAATTCCATCGATTTATGGATTATTTCTTCCTACGACCTATAAATTCCTATTTGTACGTAAGTATTACGTAATTGTGGAGGGTAAAAGATCTTTCGACGATCGTAAAATACAATCTAACATTGACGTCATTGAATGTGTCCAACTCATCATTTCGTCACGGTTACACTTGTAAAGCTACAGCTGATCTCGGTGTTTATTTTTAACTCGGCGCGTTCTATAGCCGATTTCCACATCGTTTTATCATGTCAGGGGACAATAATTTTTTCTTATGTAAATGTAATTCTTGCTCTATCGTATCTTGCATCGAGTATTTCCTCGTCTGTAGATGATCGTTTATGCAATCAATGTTAAGATCATAAGACTTATTGTCTCTGTTGGATACGATGTGAAACATAACGAGTGATAAAACATCGTCAAAGTGCATGAATGTCTATCAGAACATGAAAAAAAAAATATGATGAAACAGGTGTAACATTGTAACGTGGTTGAAGGTCATTTTTTCTTTATACTGTTTATGCTTGCACTTGTGTATTAATTTCCTTGAGCAACTTCCTTCCTCTTTCTAGCACGCCAATATAGCGTTTATCGCAACAGTGGTTATTATTTACTACATATATGTGCTATATGTCTGTATATGCCATTTTCTATCTTGGACTTTGTAGGGACTAAATCCGATATACTAAAAGCATAATTTCACATATGTATACGTAATTATTAATCTTATCTATAACTTTTTTCAAGTAATCGTTTAATCCTTAATTGATAGGATTTCTTAATTTTACATTGATGGTACCATGGGCGTCTTAATGAAATTTTAATTACTTTAGATTACACTTTATTGCAATTATTTCTTAAAAGTAGAAAGAGCATTTTCTTTGGAACTTTAGATTTATTAACAGGAAGATCTAACTAACGAAACGTTACGTCATACAAATAAAACTGACTTTGAAATATTGTCTTTAAACTTTCCCGCGTTTGAATTTTCATCGTAATACCAATTACGTGTTAATTATTCAGACACTCAATTTTTTACACCTTATCTAACACCGTGACAAATGTAAAATATCGGAACATTACGCATATTTAGCGATCCCTGAAGAATCGACACTAAAGTTGGAATTGAAATGAAATTTTCATATAGAACTATGCTAGATTTGAAATTAAATTTTCATACGGAAGTATAACCTATTCTTATCGAATCGAAACTATAATTTATGTCACGACGTGATAACAACGTATAAATATCAAAGGTTTAAACTTTGTAGAAACTTGAACAATAGTTGAGAAGAGTTTAGTCAAGTGGAATATCGTTATTAATATTTCACAGTTCGATCGACCACGATTCTTAAATAACACGTAGCGCCGGTTACCATGGCCGTTACCAAAGTGATTCAGTGTACACTAGAAAATTGATTCACATCGTTACACCACGTGAGTTGCACACAAATGCAATGTTCATTCAAAGACACGCATCAAAGAACTTCTGAATTAGTATACTACTTTTCTTTTGAGATGATGCAGTTCAATGTAAATCGTGTATTGTGTATACGGTCAATAAATACACTGAATATCGTGTTTTGAATAATTATTATTATCATAATGATGTAATGTCGAGTGGTTTTATATCGTTTAATCTGATAAGATGTGGCCATCTTGTTACAATAATCATACAGAAGATAGCTCAGCGGAATTTATCAAATTAATTGCTCTTTTATATTTGAACATTTTCTATGTCAAAGACAGAGTCACGTGACATACCGTTTACTAAGGACGATTTTCTATATGTATGTACACATATATTGATAAATCGATGAGATAATTTTTATTATTTACAGAATAGAAGAATAGATAAACAAAATTAAATCGAAAATAACGCAAAGAACGCCACAACAGAATTGAAATAATTTCAAAGATTCTATACAATCTGAATATAGTTTAGAACAGAATAAGTTCAGAGAAATCATTCTCGGATATTAATTATTTTCGCTGAATCTATAAAAATGTAAAGTGATGACATTCTATGGCTGTTTCAGATATTCTTCCTTCTGTTCTTAGTCCTCTACGTCTCAAGCTACGCGTTAATCGCGAAGTTTCGGCGAAGAGACCGCGAAGATTATTTTTCCGTGGATGAAGATGAAGCGACGGTCTACAAGATCAGTCTTTGGTTATGTACCGTTGCCCTGGCGGTTTCCGTTGGAGCAACCTTGCTGCTTCCGGTTTCAATTGCAAGTAACGAAGTGCTGATTTTATACCCGAACAGCTATTATGTCAAGTGGCTCAATAGTTCACTTATTCAAGGTATATGAGTCAGTTATAAAAATTAAACTTTTTGTTTCATTTCATTAATTTTTTAAACATTTGGAAAAAATAGCGGGAATTTCTTTTCAATATTTCAACATTGCACAATATTACAAATTAATGTTTTACAGAAATACAGAGTAATCGTCTAATATTAATGAGCAACATTTATAATATCGATATATTTATTTCTATATATTTTTTACTGACTGTACATGTATATTAGTATTATTATCATTGATTACGTTCATGTCGTATGGTTGTTTTATACTTTTCTTAAATATTATGTGTATTTTGTTTTTTAATATTTAAATATCTAAAAAAAGAAGCACTCATCGTTTTTTATATAAAATAATTGTAATTGGGTTTTGTTTAACAATTAGGTCTATGGAATCTTGTGTTTCTCTTTTCAAATTTATCTCTCTTCGTATTTTTACCGTTCGCATACTTGTTCACGGAGTCAGAAGGATTTGTTGGCTATAAAAAGGTAAGATTAAAAATTTAATCCTGATATATCGAATATTTTTTAAAAAAATAATTTTCCCATTACAGGGTGTAATGGCTAGAGTTTATGAAACTGTGACAGTCCTTTGCCTATTAGGAACACTTGTGTTAGGAATGACGTATGTTCTATCAGCACTCATAGATCATCAAAAATCAAGTCTTCATACGTTGCTCAGTAAGTACAAAATCTTTTAAGCCATAGATATACAAAAATTACCATCAACCTAACTTTGCAGATTTATCGAGTTACTACTTACCTTTTCTTTATTCTTGCGTTTCTTTTATTGGAGTTGTTATGTTATTGCGTAAGTATGACCAAATAATTATATATATATACATATATCATTATTACCTATATCAAAGTAATACAATAGTAAAAGTATAATTTTCAGTATGTACACCAATGGGATTTGTACGATTATTCGGAGTAGTTGGTTCGTTTCTCGTAAAACCGCAGTTCCTAAAGAATTTAGACGAAGAATTCTTTGCGTACAGGCTAGAGGAGGATTGTATTCGTAGAAGGTCAGATATCGGTTTCTATTCCCATCATCTGCAAATTCATGAACACATCTATAATCATTTCATAAAAACATTATTATATACATAGACTGCAACACGCGAAAGCAACGGGAAAATCATACGTTTCGCCAGTGCCTATGTCGATACCAACTTGTGGTTTAGTGCTCGAAGATGACGAGTTTCTTAATGTAAATCCGAGCTTGATGTGCTTAAGGAACGGTGCTCTCCAGCGTGGATTGGCTCAGCGTTTGGAAGATATTCAGAAACGTAGAAGTATTCTGGATCGGCAAAGGCGAACCTGGTGGGTTCGAAGGACTTTGTTATACCCTTTGGCAATGCTGGCGTTACTTATACTTTCCACTGCTACAGCGTTGTTGGCGGTTCAAAATACCTTAGAACTGCTTATTGGTATTAAAGCACTGCCTTTGAGTACAAGGGTTAGTATATAAATTAGATATAAATTAAAATAAGCGAACTTTGTTTATTGAATTATTTTTTGAGAAAAATTGACATATTTAATAAATGTTTAGCAATTCACTCTGGGCATCAGCTCGTTGTCGAAACTAGGTCCTATTGGAGCAACAATTGAAGTAGCAGTAATTTTGTACCTAGCAGCTACGAGCGCAATAGGTTTATATACACTTCCTGGTGTAAAGAGCTTTCGACCACGACTTCATTCCATGCCACTTACTCACCTTATCGCAAATTGCGGTCTTCTTCTTGTACTGAGCTCAGCGTTGCCACTGTTATCTCGAATATTAGGTAAATATACCCATTAATAAATGAAAACCACATAGGAAAAACATGATAACTCAGTTAATTAGTTTACATATAATTAATCTCATTAACACTTTCTTAATATTTAAGAAAGTGGCAAAAGTACATGTTTAATCCTAAAAATTATTTTCTTGTAAAAGATGGGAAATGTGACTCATTGTGTTTTTCACCTCCGGCCTTCAAATAGGAACGAACCCAAATAAATAAGTTTATTATTAATTTTGTATTGGTTTTATGCTATGTTGTTGGATCTTTTATTTCAGGTATGACAAACTTTGATCTGCTCGGCGATTTCGGTCGTATCGAATGGCTTGGTAACTTCGAACTAGTATTGTTCTATAATTTAATCTTCGCTACGGCGGCGATTGGTTGTCTAGTGACAAAGTTTACTGCGACCGTTCGTAAAGAGATTTATGCCAGATTAAGGAGTAGCTTGATAGGAATCTTTAAGAGTGAAAGTAAGAAAAGTTCTTTAGGGATGTTTTCTACAAAAGAAGATTAGACTGACTTACGTTGTAAGCAAAAAAAAAAGTAAATATTCTACGTTAAATAAAAAGAAGCAAACGAAATGTAACTTAACACGATGAATAATCATATTCACATAATGTTAATCATATAGATGTGTAAAGTGATTGGACCGTGTGTATGTGTGTATAAGTATATTTAGAATTGCGTAATCGTGGAACACTATCGTAATTTTGATGGCACGTGATGCTCGTAGGATATGTTTAGAAAATTTAATTGGATGATATTAGAGTGACGGGCCAGTTACACATGTCGAGTATGTTCGTCACATGTATGTGGATGTGTATGCGCGCGTATAGTTACTTTAATTATTTATATGATTACTATTTTAATAATTATTTACCGAAAGTACATATACATACCAATCTTATACATAAGTGAGTTTATTTAAAACGTAAACTCAATGTAAAGACAACGCAGTATTGTGATAAAGACGCGCATGTGCGGGTGTCCGGCGAATAAAAAAATTCTCAATATAGAATTTTTTACTATTTTACTATTTCTGCGAATGAAAGAAAAACGTTAAGATTCGTTTTCCTAAATAATAGTTATTGTTTGAATGTGTACCTACTTTAAGACACGAATGCGTTAGTTAAGCATAAATGAACGTTTAGAGTACATTTTTAGAAATTTCAATAAGTTTTCGTTCTTCGAATAGGAAAATGCCGTATATACAGGCCGTTAAATGTGCCTAATCGATCGATATAACCGGATAATACGTATAAGAAATACAATCATACATATATTGTACTGTGTGTGGTAGTCCTGATTTCATAATCGCGTTTGAATGCATTTTATCGATTTATATTTGTCAAGTGACTCGTATAGTCACGAGTTTGTTAAAAATTTCGAATGTAAATACATTTGTAACGAATGTAATAATATGCATTTTAAGATACACACAAACTGCATGGATGATAATATGCAGAATATCTTAAAATGTTATCTCGACTGATTTGTCTATTAATTCATTACTGAAATCTAGTGCTTTAAAAAGGAAGTAAACTATTTATTTAATTTAAAATGAAATGAACCCATTCTTATCTCTCGATTGCGTTTAACATTTAATATGTGAAAGGAACAATATCTTACAACACTATTATGTGATATATATCTTGTCAAAGAGACAATACAATATTATTAAGAAACAGGAAACAGTTAAGATATACTCGCTGACGAATTATTAACACATTTAATCAGAACAGTATCTCAGGATATAAAATATTGCTTAATACTTGTTAATATATTGCCACATATATTGTGGATTTGTTTATAAGATTGGAATTCTCGATTTGAGGATTCTTTGTACACATTAATAGCTACGTAAATAAAAAAAAAAAAAAATGAAAGAGGAACTTTGACATAGTTGAGAATAGAGAATATTTCTTTTATTTTTTTGAATATGAAGGATAAAAAACTGAAGTTTGAATTCCTAGTACATCATTATTCTTAAGAAGCATGCACATAACGCTCATGAAATATAATACTACATGATTAGACTTCACAAGAAATAAAGTATAACTTATCTATATTATCAATTATTTTATTTTTTTACTTAATACTTGATTTAAATGCTCATCCCTATTTTTGTTACATCATTCATCATTTTAAATATAGAAAAATCAAAATATATTTTTTATATTTTATATCTTATATTTATACCTATAGGTAACATTAAAATCACACAATGATAGATTTAATTGGCAATATATTTTATATTGTATTTTTGTAATATATATTCAGCCGCCTTCGCCCCAATTCCATAACGAATAATTTTGTAATATCTCGGTTCGGATAAATCAATAATTGTTGATCCACATCTCAAATATTCTTGCTTTCTACCAAATTTGGTACTGTCATGAAATATTCCACCTAATTTGTTCCACAAGTTTTCAAATTCCGATGCATATAAGCAACTGGGTTTATTACTTATATTAGCACTTGTTAGCGCTAAAGGTCCTGCTACTTCGGTTACATTCCTTATAAATCCATAATTTGGAATTCTGATGCCTACCGTGTCATGATTGGGATTCAAAGCAGGATTTAAAGCAGGAGTTCGTTTCAGAATGATGGTATATGGTCCTGGTAATAACCATGATAACAAACTAATTGGTACACGATCTACAACACCCCATGTTCGTATATCTTGCAAGGCACTAACACAAATAGATAATGGCTTATCTACTTCGCGTTTTTTAATTTCATAGAGTTTTTCAATGGCACTAGTGCTTGATGCAAGACAAGTAAGACCATATATTGTATCCGTTGGAATTGCTATAACTTCATTGTTCTGTAGTAATGCGACAGCTGCTGCCATGCTTCGTTTTCCTTTGCACATCCAATGATTACTATGCCATTTTATCGCTTCTATTTCTTCATGAGCTGAATTTATAAAAGTACTCATTGGACCCATTTTTCTTATACAAAAAATCGTTCTCTTTCCACCAAGTAAGAAATAGCACTGTATGTTTAAAATGGAAAATTTATTAATCAAAGTGATAGCAATATCTGTTCTAGAGATAATACACAATGTAATGATACACAAATACAATGGATCACAAAAGATTTAATTAGCATGTATTAGAAGTTACATTTATACATTAGCAATGTATGTAGAAGTTATATAGATACCTTTAGTCGCGCCAGTTGTGACCACATTGAGGATTGCAACATTTATAAAATGTTGTCATAGGCTCATCAGCGGATCTGGTTTGAATCTGCATGAAATATGCTCTAGGATTAGAGCACTTTGGACATCTTTCTTCGGTAGAGTCGACGTTCTCCCAAGCTGCGCTTCCACCTAATACATCATCAACCTCCTTTAATTTTGGATACGTACGACTGCTTACTCTTCTCACGATATTGAATATGTATGGACACGTGTTACACGCGAAACGCAATCCTGCTACAGCTTCTTCTACTCGAAGCACATTGCCACATGTTGGGCAAAACATCAACATCGTGAAAATACAGATCCAGCTGAATCATTGGAAGAGCAAACTATATTTTTCGTTGATTAATTATTTATAAATTTATGGGAATAAAACATATAACATGAAATAATTAATTCACTAAAACTTATTTTCATAAACTACCTAGAAAATAAATCGTTTTACGGTTCTTTATAGGCTCTTCTCTGGACCAAATCGTATATACGCCATTAACAACATACTCTGTATAGATATTAAAACAAATATCTATGTATAATGATCGATACCTTAATTTTTATAGACAGTTGTATTTATTTTGCATAGTGGTTTTCCATATGATAGGAATGATAATTAATACTTAATTTATAATTTAAAAATACATTTTACATACATACAGATTGTACTATGGTTAGTGTTGAAATTCACATGAGATCACATGTGTATACGCCTTTTGCCTCGCGACGACGAAGTATGAATCGTCTTTGCAAATCTTTTGTTAAAGTAGTTGATTGTTGTTAATTTAAGAAGAAATTGTTGCAAATTTTAAGTAACTTTATATGCTTTGTTATGTGAGTAATGATTTTAATATATGTTAAATGTTATTAACAAAATATTTAATATACATAAATAACTTGTGAAAAGGAAACAGAACGTCATGTGCTTTATTTACAACTACATTCGATAAATTTGGATAATTTACACAAAAGGACATGAAATTATTCTCTGGTCTGTGTTAATTATTTTTTGTGTACACGAATAAATTTCAAAATTGTTTTGGTAAACAAATGTATAAGATATTTAAGTTACAATATATATAATCTCTCTTTACTACTTTTGTATTTTCAGTCATGATTGGTTCATTGTTTAAATGACTTTTTTATTAATTAACTATTAAAACGAATAAAATAAAACCACATCTTTGATAATATATGTGACCCCATTTTGAAAAGAATAAACTAGTTGAGTGAAATTTTTATCACATATATATTTCAACATGTTTCAACGGTATGTATGTAACCTATTTTAACCGGTATTATTAAAAAATATTGATTTTCATGAATTAATGTAATTATGATTCTTTTTTGTCATATTAATTTTTAATATAATATTTTTTATGTATATTTCAGTTGTAAAAATCTATGCTTAACATCAAATATACAATCAAGATATAAAAGTATATTATCAAAAGCTGAAGCAAAAGAGAGAAGAAATTTGTTATTCGAAGAGGAAAAGAGAAGACAAAGAAGCACTGTGGGACGAATTGAAAAGATAGAAGTTAAATATCAATCCCCTATAGAAGATATAACACTTATAATGAACAAATGTATATCAACTCCCACAGATTGTGCAAAACATATCTCTGAAGGTGTATCTAAAGTGTCTGCTCTTGCTATGGTCGATGGGTTACCGTGGGATATGAACAGACCTTTATCACAAAATTGTGAATTAAAGCTTTTAAATTTGCTTAGCCCAGAAAACAAAATAGTGAATGCAGCCTTTTGGCGAACTTGTTCTTTTATTTTGGGCGCTGTTATAGATATGGCCTTTAAACCAGAGATAATAGTTCACTTACACAGCTTCCCAATACCAGTCATAAAATCAGGTAGTTTTATATATGATGTGTATATCGATTTGGCTGATTGGAAGCCTACAGATCAAGAAATGCGAGCATTATCTGTCCAGTATGTGAAGCTGATAAACAAGGAATTGCCTATAGATAGGATAGAGATTTCAGAAAGTTTAGCACTTGACATGTTTCAGGATAACCCTATTAAAATATCACAAATACCAGATATCGCAAAGACTAACAACAATAAAATTACTTTGTATAGAATCGGTGATCATATAGATATTAGTAAAGGACCTATGGTAGGAAATAGTTCGTTAATAGGACGTTGTACAATTGCTGCTGTCCATAAAGTTTCAGAGCAGGAAAATCTGTATAGATTTCAAGGTGTAGCACTTCCTAAAGGAATTCTTTTAAACCACTATGCGTATGGCATATTAGAGAATCGCGCTAGAAAACTGAACACTACAACATGGTCGTTCTTATCAGAGGAAAATAACGAGGAGGAGAGTACCGAAATGGTTGGAAGGAACCGATCTTAGTGCGCCAAAGATATAGTGTAAATAAAAGTGCATACTTTCGGTACTAATCTTCGTAATTCGTCGCTACTTGTACATGATATTGCAATAAAACACATTTATACAAATATTAATCATTCACATATATGTAAAGTACTTTATTATACCTCTTATCAATACCTACTATTAAATGTTGTATCTGTATATATATATACGAGTATATAACTAGTGCATTAAAAATTAGTATAAGACGTATAATTGTATAGTATCAATGTATATGTATGTATGTATGTATACACGTTTGTGTGTATGTATATATTTGTACGTGTATATGCGCGTGTATGTATGTTTACAGTACTTCATAGTACTAATAATACTTTAATGTACAAATTGTAATAATTCAACAATTTTAACATACTCTTGGTAGGAGAGATGTACATACATAAGTAGTGAGGTCATAAAAATAGTCAAGCTTGAACATACACTAGTTTTGAAATTCGAAATAGAAATTTCTAAGGAATAGAAAGTCTAAGGGAGTTAATAGAATAATATAATATAAATAAGGGGAGATATGAAATTTAAATTAGCAACATAAGCTTATTAGGAGTATAAAATATCAAATTAGACGTATGTAGTTTTTTCTTTGCAGCTATAGGTTAATGTTCACTAATATAATTATTACTATGAAATAGAAATAATTATGGACCATTAGTACAGTGTAATTTTAATGCAAGGTTGTAGACAAAAATTTTAAATCAATTTATAAGTAATGTTTGTAATCTGAAATTTGGGAATTTCTATCTTAAGACTTCCTCAATTTTATGTATCTACATGCAGCCTAAACGTATACAGTTCTATATATCTTCTGCTAGATCAATCGATATGCTTATTTAATTAGTGACCTCAACTTATGTTTTAATTTATGATTTCACTATACATCTTCCACCATAAGTACACGTCGTGGGCTATGCAATTCCCACACAAAATTACCAGGTAATCTATTAGCTATCGATGCTGGACACGTGACGTTCATTTGCAAGTAAAGTTGCTGATTCCTGCACGCTTTCATCTCGTAAGTTTCGAACTCGTCCGATCTTAATATCGATCTAACAGCAAGTGGAGCCAGGTCTGGCGTGCATTTCAGTTCGACTTCGATTATTAAATCGAAAGACGGTGGCCTATGGACTTGTTGTTCCGTTTCAACTGTCAAATTCGCCGTGCTTACTGTCTGCATGAATTTGCTCTCATAAGCATATTTGTTCATATTTCCATAGTAAAAGAAACGTCCACCATATTCTCCGTATCCTGAGTAAGTGGAAGCTGGCGGAGGTCTCAACGGTAGTGTCAAAGGAATCTATAAAGAAAGAAGCATCGTTAGAGTTATTTATTAATAGTTACAGTGTGAATAGTATAATCAATAATGCATATTAGTAATCTATATATTACTATTTGATACTTAGAAAAATTTGGTATTAACTGGTAAAAAGAGTGCCATTTTTCAATAAGAAAGACAAATCTTATTTTATTGATGAAAAATAGGTAAAAATTATTCAACATTTTCAAGAATTTATCTCATCGTATTTATATTCGAATTTTTGGAAATCATTTTTTCATAACAATAAATTGAATACTCCATTAATTCGTAAAAACTACTTCAATTTATTGCTAAGAAAGATAATTTTTCAAGAGATTGACCATGAATCTACCAATATAATGTTATAATGTATCATTAATGTTGCTGAAGGAAATTGTTTTTCTATATATATATATATAGAAAATATATATATATATACTGTTTTATTTTTCTTGTATATGTAAATGTCACCTGTAAGAGTAATTCGTGTTCGTAATGCAAGTTCTCAAAGAGATGTTCGTTCACGCTGCCTACTAGACGTCGTAATCGAAGATACATGAAACGTTGTTCATCTCTCCAAGAATTCTCTTCAGCCTTTTTGCAAACATCCAAACTGGTGAACCAAGCGCGTTTCATTGTATATTTCAATTTCATGCTGACGATTTTCCCGGTATCTCGTTTGTTAGTCAATACTTTGAAAAACAGTACTTGTCGACCTTCTACGAGACAGTCCAGAACGTCTACGATCTTGCATCCGGAAATCAGGGCCGATCTACTAATATTATTTTGTCACGTGACATTTTAACACGTAAATATATATTTATTCTGAAAGATAATGTACATTAAAAATATTGTTACATTTGAAAAATATCTATACATATATTAAAAAAAAAAAAAAAAAATAGAGAGAAGCTTTCACTGAAATTAATAACACAGATGACAAAGTTTTTAAGAAATCACTCGTAAAGTTATAGACGATAAAGGTCAAATTTCAGTTAAATTTTTCTTAACTCTCGCTACAAATTTTCTTCGCAACTTAATATATTATAAATAGACTGCCGAATTTTATGGGGGAATTTAAAGTTGCAAATATTTACAGAATGCATGTAATATGCAAAAATATATAAAATATCTAGAGTACAATACTCTCTATGATACTCGGTATTAATAATAGAGTCGATTTTTCTGATTATCTTCATAAAAATATTGCACAAATATCCGCAGTCTAATTGTAATTTGTATAATCGGTACTCTTTGACGAAGTGATTCACCTGTTCACCCTGCGTTCAGAGACTTTTTCAAAGAAGTTCATGAACCGTTTGCAGATAGCTATAAAAGAAGAGATAGTGGATTCTGGTGTACGAGGACCGATGATGGACGAGTGATACTTTGAAATTTGACTAAGAAGCTCGTTCAGGTTGTCGAGCAGACTACCAGCGTAGAAACAAAGCCTTGGAAATTTTTGTTGCTTCGTTGGAGGATGTGTATACCTCCAAGTGACGGCTCTTAGCATTTTGTACTGAGCTTTGATCAGCTCTAGAGCGTCTAAGGCTTTGCTACAGGCAAATAATTCGGCGTCCGTTTTTGCAGTTTTCATGACGTTCTCGTTGCGCTTTATTATACCATCCACCTTCGCGCAAGCCATCAGAAAGGCGCCATTTAAAACTGCCGCTGCAACCGTTGAGCAGTGTCTAATACAGATAAAAGTGAGTTTGAATTCTCTTTTTTTTTTTTAATAAAATAATGTATACAATTATATTTTTTCTTTTGAGAATTTTAAAAGTTAGATTTTTTATTCTTCACGTTCATATCTCCTTAGATATCTTTTTTTTTTTTTAGAATATTTTATTCATAAGAAGCATGAAACTTACAAAAGGTGAGAACCGTAATTATTATTTTTAACACTATATGTTATTACTTTTAAAGAACCGAGATGACATATTTTATAAAAGTTTCTCTTCTAGATAATGAAGTAGATAATAAAAATGTAAAATTAAAGGTAAACACCGATAGAAACAGTGGTACTTAAAAAAGATCACCTAGAAACTAAACGAACGGAAGTAGCAACATCATGAAGAGGCAGTAACCGAAGAATCATCTCCAAAACTTCCGGCGGAAGCGTGTCCAACGCATAGCCGTGGCAACTTTGTTCTGTTAACAGGGATATTTCTGATTCCTTCCGCGATTCCTGATATTGATCGCATCTTATAATTGGTATTTTCGGTCGTTTGTTCACGTTCATTTAAAATGAGAACATTAAAAAAGGATATAGAGTTAAAACAAATTTTCCCTTTGATGACGATGCTACTTTGCGCTTCTTTGTGTTTCTTTTATTCTCTTTTACGTCGTCAGTGATCTATTAAACAATTAATTATATATTTTCTCGTTACTACATTACTCTTTTTTGCTGATTAAATCGTTGCCTCTGGGTAAAAATTTTATAAAACTAGAAATGTCGGACAAGACGAAACAAAACAAACGATACGTGGCTATCGTTTGTAATCGAGTTCTTCTTTCGATAATTGTATTACAATTTTCTATACAGGGTGTTTCAATCTTCATATCCTTTAACATAGTTTTCGCCTGTACAGTGAAGAGGATGGTAGTAGTTGTGGTTATCGAAAACAAGAGGTGTTTCTTTTGCGATCAATTTATTAGATTATGTACAAGTTGTACGTCATTTTAAAGTCGAGATTGTCTTTGGTTTGTGTGTCGTTTCGATAAATGGAAATCGAAAATAATATAGGATAGAAACTTAAAATTACTTAAATTATATATAGTTAATTATGTACTTTATAATTAAGCAATTTTATAGCAACTTTTGTAATTACATTGCGAGATAAAGTGACGAGACTAAATGGAGATTAATAAGAGGTTTTTAATCTAAAGATGCCTTAAAACTTTATCTCGCAATGAGCATCACCTTATAGTAATTTAACAATCTCCTTATTATAAAAGAACAGTGTCAGTTCTTCGTCAGTTTCGCCACTAGAAACTTTCCTAAGACTTAATTTAATTTTTCAAACCCTGTTTTCATTATTAATCCTCCAATTCACTCCATTCCGTTCCATTAATAAAATCTAAAATCTTCTAATTTGCCTTATAGCCAACATTTTGTAAGATCATCCATTAAAATAAAATTAGAAAAATTAAAAAGTCGATTTAGAAATTATAAAATTACAAAACTAAAAATTATACATTTATCTAACCATTTTCTATTATTTGAGGGAAAAATCACATCTAGGACCTTAGACAGAGAAATTAACAGGCATCAGGAGTGTGAACTTGGCCTGATCCACCGGTAATTCATCGGATGCACACGGACTGATGCTGTCCAAAAGCGTTTGAATCGCATTCTGGTTAGTAGGGTGCTTCCTCTTAGTGTGTTCCCTCCTGTGCTTCAATTCTTTAAACGTTTTTCCACATTGTTCGCAGACATAAGGTCGTGCTGCTTCGTGAGATCTCACGTGACCTTCGTAGTGACTCTTTCTGACAAATTTCTTGCCACACTGGCTGCAGTCGAATTGAAAACGGCCTTCGTGAGCTGCTACGTGGGCGCTCAACGTCCATTTGGTCTTGAAAGTCTTGGAACAGTAGTCACATCTTATCTTGGATGCTGTATTCGAATTATTTTTCCCTGGTTGCACAATTTTTCGAGGATTCTTATTCAGAAGCAACATCTCTTCAAGCAAGAAATCGTCTTCTTTTTCTGGTTGCTCCCTTTCACTCTTTTCTAACGCTGTTTGAGCTTCCAACATGTTTGCTGTGTGTTGCTTCATGTGCTCTTGTAATTCCTCCTCATTCCGGGAACATGTTCCACACAGAGCACACACATTCTTACCTGGAACCTGTTAGGTATTGATAATACAAATGTCAAAGATGGATCTGGTGTAATGTACATACGTATAAGTAAAAGATAAGCTTGTAATGAGTTAATTGATCTATTAGTTGATAAAGTTAGACGGATAGGCAGTATTAGGGAAGTAGACGAATATAAACTAGACTTGTTCTGAGATCTGGAAGCTATTTGGTTCTGTTGGAATATTGCTAATTGTATTATGCAAGGGAATCTAAGTGATTTCTAGAAACTGTTATATTTATTATTTTATTGAAAATATTCTGTATGTTGGCATCTACTTTGTCAGAATAGCAAATGATGTTATCCAAAGAGAGAGTCTAATTAATTTGTAGAAGTTATCATTTATTATTATTTCATTATTATTAGGAATATTCGTAATTATACAATTAAGAATGAACCTGTATGCTGGACTTTATTTCGTCGGAGTAGCAAATTTAAGAAGAAAATCGAATTAATTATTAGAAATTACTAACGTACCTTTTCATGGGAGCTCATATGAGCTCTAAGCTTAATCTCACTGGTGTACTTCTTCTTGCAATGCAAACAAGAATAAGATTTACTCTCGCGTGATTCGTCATTCCAAACCATATGTTGTCTATCAATTATTCCATTTGCTATATTCTCGTTACTTTCCTTCCCATTTGGTTGTTTGCCGGCTACAGTGTAATTTTCATAATCGGGCAGCTTTTCTTTTCTCATCTCGTGACGAGCAATGTGTCGTTTCAGGTCGTGTGCCCTCGAGAAGGCTCTCCCATACCTGGTGCAGCCAGGATAAGGACATCCTTTGGTTTTATCATTTCTTGGCCGAGAGTGAACATTATTGGACGATTGTTTGCCATCCTTGGTATAATCTTTGCAAGATTTTTCAATTTTCTGACTGGTAACTGTGGCCAACTGAGCTGATAATGGAATTACAATAGAGATGGTTTCATTGGTTCCTGGATTCACTATGGGACCAACGTGGATGGCTGGTGGCGTCGCCAGGGATATACCGTTTTCACTATTTTTACTCATCACGATCCTCAGTAAAATATCCCAGTTCTTGAATACTAAAAAAGACAAAGAAGAAAAGGAAACTTTAATAGTTTGTTTTGTGTCATAGGAATTCCAATTGTAGGTCATTGGAGAAAACACGATAACACGAGATTGATCGATAACTTAATAAATTTCGAAACTACTTCCTTATAAAAAATAGGAGATGCGATATATTATGTTCTTCTCTTGTAATCTTCAGTTATTACGAGAATCGTTTTTTGAGAGAGAAATGAAATGGAGCGTTAAATGAAGAATTTAATCCTATGTTCATATTCAATATTCAACGAATCGATATCGTAAAAACCTAGACCTATAGCAACTCGAGAAAGCGTGAAACCGATAGTAAAAGACAAGTACTTGTGTTCTTCTGTTTTTAATTTGCATATGCAACTCAATGTAATTTAGATCTAGTATTTATATTATCGAATCATGCATGTACAGGGAGTTCCAATAATGATCACATTTTAACATCTTCGCTATAAAATAAGGAATAAAAAGAAGACAAATATTCTGATATTTTACAATGCAGATAACTTCTTGAAGAACTTTAGGAAATTTATATCTACGGAGAACGTTTGTATCTTCCATAAACAGGTAAAACAAGCCTTGTAAAAAAGCATTCTAACATATCACAAAATTCCCAGTAAATAATTTTGTTTCAGAATGTTCAATTTATCAAGAAATTTTGACCAGTGGCCATAAAGTAATTTTATTAAATAATTAAATAACTTTGCTTGAATCTTTCCAGTTTGTTAAGAAATTCTGATGAATGACCATAATTATTGAACCACCCTATAGACGTATTATTCGCCACGAAAAGGTCTACTTCTCCAAATGAACTTTCCCTCGAACAATAGTAACAAACAAAGGTAGCATAACAAAATCAGTAGCCATCTTGAATCAAGCAAATTCACCCTCTGTACTCTGAATGAAAGAAATTCACAGCTACAAGCGACATTACATTCATTCACATTTCAGGAACACACGAAACAATTCTGGAAACAGGTTCTTACTTGGTTTGCAACCTTGCTCCGCTTTGATTCTTCGATCGCCTCCCTCTTTTATTCGACACGTCAGAGGCCGTCTCAATGATTCATCCAACTCACGCCTCTTCTACCCTCCTCTTGGAAAGGGCGAGTCGGCACGCGACATCACGTATCATTTTTTTATCCATAAGTATTCAACGATAATTTCATTCACTGTTAAATAATTTTTATTATTTATACAGGTACCTTTATGTGGAAGAGCATATACAGTGGCTGTAAGAAGTATTTGTATGTCATTAATACATATTATACTATTACACAATATATTATAATATTTATTACAGTATTAAATATTTAGTATTTATCGTAGCATTCACGTGCCAATTAATTAGATCCAAGTACATTACATTTCATACTATTCAGTATTTATACATTTTCACGTGACTATAAAAAATTTGATACCATGAAAGCGAAACGCATAGAATCTGGCAGAGAGACGCTTTGTTAGAAAATAAGGGTATGTTCAAATAATTTTTACAGCCACTATATATATACATGTACATATCTATTTCACGTCATCACATATTTTCGTGTACGACGAGTAAGCCGCGTAATTAACGATTCTTTCCTTTCGAGACTTTCCCGAGCAATTCGTTTTCTTAACAAGCACCCCACCCGAGTTTGCACCGGGTAAAAACGGACGACAATTTTTCGCGGATCGAAAGGAATTCTGACGAGAGACGAGGTTTCTCCCTTTCTCTCCTTATCCACCTCTCTTCACTACCACGAGAGCCTCTCTATACCTTGTGTACAACACACGCGATCTTTGTGGACACGCGCGCGGTCGTGTGTTGCCGTGCGTTAAAACGTGGATGACTCCTCCACGGCGTGGATGAAACGACTCACTCGACTTGCTCACTTTCCTCGCCGCGATGAAAGTGTGCTACTACTGATCAGGAACGCGCACTCTCCCTGTTCGTTTCACGGACGCGGTACCACGCGCATGTCAACGTCTGTCTTGCTGATATATTATAGCTCGATGGGAGTATTGTCGTGATGTTATGCTGTAGATTTTCATGATGTAGATTTCCTTCCTTTTCTCTTTTTCGTTCTGTTTTATTGGCGATTTGTTGTTGATATTTGTTTTGTTTTAGGGAAGGGGTGAACGATCAGAGAGAAAGAGGGTTTGAGTTTGATTAGATTTAAATTAAGTTAAATGTAAATTAGATTTAATTTAGATTGGAATTGTATCGTAAGTAGATAGATGAGGTTCGTATATTTATGGGAAATTCGAGGATGCTGGCATATGTTGGACGAAAGTATTGTCCTAACGTTACACTGCAAGTTCTATGGATCTTTTTTCTTTTTTCTTAGTTGTTTCTTTATTGGTAATTTGTTGCCAACTTTTGTTTTAGGGAGGAACAGCGTTTGGATTAGATTTTAATTAAATGAAGTAAGGTATAAATTTGGTTTAATTTAGATTTCAATTGAATTATAACTAGAGGATACCTGGGTATTTATGGGAAATTTAAGAATGTTGGAAGATACAGAATATATCGATACATACATAATAGGCAAAAATGTTTTGAGGAGGATGGCTGGATGATTAAGAGGAAAGCTAGTTTTTTAGAAAGATGCATTAGTCTTTATTCCGAATTCCATGATTTTTATTGATTCTTTATATTTTATCTTTTATATAGTTATAATTAAAAATTTCGTACGAATGTAAATTCATCTTTAATTGTGAATTTATAGACATAAATTTTACATCCGTAAATACAACTTTTACAAGAATTCTTAGATTCGCAAAATCCACCGAGTCATATAATACAATGGAAATGCTACTAAACAGCTTGATATCAAATGACACACCTTCTCAACTTCCCCTGAGATCACATATACCGAGCTTAATCAGCTAATGGCGCGGTCGAAAATAATTAGCGTCGAATGAATAATTTGGATCAAAAAATGATATTACATTACGTATGCAAAACAACTCGTCATCTTTAAACATTTTTGAAAGTCAAAAATATTATTAAGGGGAAAAATCAGCTTTATTATGTTTGTAATAATAGCACGTGCAAATGACATACCTACATCAACGAGAAAATTTCATGAAATGAAATGTACGATTTAATTAAACGCCTGTTAAACTCGGACACGTGCACCGACAACAACATCTGTGCTATCGTATTATATTAGGCATCTAATGTAATTATGTAGTAGCTACTAATCAACGCATGTGTGACGGACACGAAAGGTCTAATCTATTAGGTAAACTGAATTTCATCCACGCTTAGTGGTCATTGCATTCTTCTTATTTTTTTTTAACATATTTTATCATAACTTTATTTTGAAGATTTGGTGTTCTAATCGCTAGATATTGATACAGGGTGATCCAGAGTTTAATAGCTGAATTTTGTCAATATACTCTATGGGTATAATCTAGCATGAAATCTTATATAAACATTGTATAAACATAGTTCATTTAAAGCTCCATTGAAATGTTATAGCGAAAGTACGAAATACAAAGAGAATGCGATTTTTGCCACAAATCTTACATCATTACTTATAACAAAACTTGGCTGTTTAATACTGGAATGTACTGTATATTTTCGTGTATTTTGTACACTATATGCATTTTTAAATAAACGCATTTCCCATTAATGCGTGAACATTTGCAGTCTAGTAATTTCATTTTGTAGTAAGTTAAAAGGTAGCAAATGCATAGAATAATAGCGTTTACAGAACTTGTTTTAAGTTATTTATTGTTGCTGATGGAGAAGTTTGTTTCTTGTAGCTTCCTTCAATGTGGAGAATGGTGAGGCTTTTGTACTCGATGCTAAAATGCTCGTATACTTCTAAGTAGATTCATTGAATATGGAAATTTTTATATGAGCAAGATTTCCTTTTCAACCTGTTGAGCAAATCCTTTAAATAGAAACTTTCATAATCGCCGAATTAGAAATTAAGTACGAATAAATTTCTATTGAATCGGTTTCAGTTCTTGCAAATGTAAATATAATATATCATCATCTTTAAATAATCTGATTGACGAACTAACTCATGTTCCTTGGTTGATAACTCGTGGTTTTGTAGAGGATATTTTGTAGCATATTAGTACCGTTCTTCCTTTCTAAAAATCATCTGATTTACCATAGATCTACTGTAATAAAAATTATTATTCTCGCGCATAAAATATTTTGAATTATATTTCATAACAAACTTCGATAAACGTGATCAGGCTAAAATAGTATAAAATATAGGTACATGTAGGATAATATATGTATACATATATACATAGAATACATACAGTATAATATAGATAATACATAGAATATCAGAGATACAATATGTATAGATAGCATGCATGCAGAATACTATAGATAACATACAGAACACAGAATACTATAAATAATATAGATAGTGGAGCATAGCATAAATAGAACAGACGTAGAAACGCTGACTATAAAATTGTTAAATCCACGAACATTGAGGATTTAACATTTTAACATTTTAACATTGTGTCGCTGATTTGTTATTACAATTCAGTCGCTTGTAAAACGTTACGCAGCGTTACTTTTTTACTGACGAGCATTTCTAATTTAAATAACATTCTCCAAAAACCGAAAAATGATAATATACAAGCCGTACATACGGCTGCAAATAAATCGATAAACACTCAACGCTGGAGCACACAGTACATAATAACGACAGAAACACAGTGGATAGACAGCGGTGTAAACGAAACTTGATCAGAGCATGCTTCGGTATGCTAAGTGGAGCGTATTAAGCTAATTAATGGATGCATCTCGGCATAATTTGTGTGTACAGGCTCTCTTAGTTACCACGGTGTACGCGATTCCTGCGGCAGATCGATACTTCTAATTTCATCGTTTGAAGAGGGGCAGAGAGGAAATGGGTGGAAAGGGAGAGGAGAGACTAGGAGGTGGAGATGCAATCGCTTTGGTTGTCATACGCACAATCACGAGGTTGCGTAACGTTGAATCTACGACGTTCGAAAAGGGTGAAGCAACTTCGGATTTTCTTCCCTTATGAGAGTCATATAAATGCAGATGTGGTCGTATTTCCGGTATAGAAATATCGGTATCGTTTCGAAGCGTACATACAGCAGCTCACAAAGGTATCCGAACACTTGCAGAAATCTTTTAGCAGAATATAGAGGGTGTCCCAGTAATAATGGTACAATTGACGAGGAACTGACGCTCCATTTGTTTTTAAATCAATGATAATCAACTGTTTTATTAGAAATTATATTTCCCCCATAAAATATTCAACGCTAACATGTTGCATATATACGTTCTACCCTGTATCATACAGGATACAGGGTATATACGTGTAAAATTTGTCTGTAAAAATATAAATTAATGATTAATTACGTTTTCTGTCATATATGAAGTTATTCTGCAAAAATGATCGTTGCACGAGAATCAGATAATCGATCGTTGTATACAGATATTTATTGTAATACAAGGTGTATTACAAGTATTTAGTAATAAGAAAATTTTATTCTGCAGATTTTGTTCATTTCTCATTTGCACTGCTAATGAGATTTCAAAGAGTTTCATACAACACGCGTCATATATTTATATTTATATGTAGTATATTATAAAATAATAAAAATGTAGACAATACGTTATAGTATATTTGTAAAAGTTTTCTACAAATGCTAAGATACTTTCACGAGCCACTGTATACTATAATGCACGTTGGAGGACATAGGAAGATACCTTAGCCCCTGGCGAATGGCTTTTCTTTGAAACTTACCAGTGCAGTGGATGTGCTTTCATTTCCATAACACGCGAATGTATATGTATATGCTTGTTCTTATTTCCTATTGAAATCGAGGTTTTATGGTTTTCAGATGCAGCGTGTTCTATTCGTATATAGGTTTTGCGATTGTTTCGAAATTATGGGAAATTTGTGTGGATAAGATACATATAATAAATAGAAAAATACTTTGTACTATTTTTTTTTACTAAAAATTATCTGTATTAAAACTTACACAGCAGAGCGTATATGCATATGTACAATGGCCTACTTGAATAATATTTACATAAATATTATCTACATTTCAAGGTACACGTGAGTTAATGTACTGATTAAAATTTTAAAAATTGCGTATCGTCGTCATTGTTCATGGTATTTCTTATCCATTTTACGTAATACTGTATCCTAGTATACACATCAGGATATCCTGGTCTAGCACATCCTGATCCAAAAGAAGTGACACCTGCCAATTGCCATACTCCGTCTGCGCGACGACACTGTAATGGTCCTCCAGAATCACCCTAAGAGATGTTTCCATTTTATCATTTAAAATATTACTTACAAATGTATATATATATACATATTTATACTGCTAAAAATATTTACGGCACTAATTACTGAAAATATAATCTCGAAAGGGAGAAATTTGTATTACAATACTTTTATCTTATAATTTGAAATATTGCTTAACATCATATATATATATATATACATATATGTATATTAAAAAATCTTTTAAGATATTTATAATTAATTATTGAAAATATTTTTTAGGTACGCGAATGTAATACTGAATATCCTTAAAAGGCAAAAATATTTACTATAATGCATAGTAAACGCTTCAGAGAGCGTATTAAAATCGAAGTGTGATGAGCGTGGAGAGATTTCAATGTTAATTTCACATAAATAGCAATTTTATAAGTAAAGGAATCGACGAGATTCATCTGGATAGAGCCTTGTCATTGAAGGCCAGGTTGCATTATGCAGAAAATGCAAAGATTCCAATCTACCTAAGTGTATTTTGACGATGGGTGGTAGATATCTTATGTAACGGCGAAAGTAATAACTCTAAATCTGATGAAACGAAACGATGAAAATGCTTTAGAATTTAGGTAAAAACGAAATTGCTTTTTGGCATAATAAGATTAGAACAATGTTACTCGTACGCAGCATAATATGATATAATAATATTAAGCATTCCGGCTTAGATTTTAACTCGGCAAGAATTTAGTTAATATAATATGGAAATTGATTATTTACCACGCAACTTCCTGTCGAACCATCAGTGTGACCAGCACAGAGATGACCGCTTCGAAGCGATACCGATTTCCCATAAGCTTTCATGCATGTTTCAAGATCTAGCAATGGCACTGAGGCTTCTAATAGTGCAGTGGAAAGTGACTGAGAAGGTCCGTATCGACCCCAGCCAGAAGCGACGCATTGTCCATTTGAAAGCTCCTCTTCCGGCTCCGGTAAACATATCGTTCGTACTACTTTGGATAAAGGAGCTGGTCTAGCTAACTTCATCAGCGCTAAAAAAAAAAAATGGAATATCCTAAATTTTAGTAATTTTAACACAAACTATCGTAGTTAGCTAGATTCTTATCAAGCCAACGATACCATTTTAGGATTAAAATAGTTTATATACCAATATCGTGTAAGTAATTGTTGAATCTCTCATGGAGGATCACCCGTTCAACAGGTAGTCTTGCCGAGCCTCGTCCACCGGAGTCCAATTCCCATTCCCCAACCACCGCCGTCCACAGTGCACCGATCGGTAAATTGAAAAGCTCGCTGTAAGTAAATATTGAGTCAGTTTCTAAATCGATGGTGAACAAAATATGTATATTTACATTTAATTAATCTTTACGTATACGGCTAAATTTCATTGGCTAACAACGTTGTATATTTATCTAATAATCATGAATGATCTTCGTCGCAATTTTATTAATTTAATAAATCTCTTTTAGACACCCTATATAGTGATAATCTCGAAGCTCGTCGCTAAGTTCGTATAGATCCAATGAAAAGTGAAACCCACTTATGAATGCAATGAGCAGCTGTGACGACCCAAGTGGGTTCAATGAGAACGCCGCCGCACCAGTGACCGATAAATCCCAACTTTGGGTGGAGAAGTTGTAGAGACACCTGCCAGGGCCAAGAGCCTCGTTTACTCGGTTTCCCGTTGAATATTCGACCTGTTGTACTCCCAATGTTCTTTTGCTTGTCCACAGTAGAAGAAGTGACGTTTTTCACCGACAGAATCGCACGTGGCTGCCTATGCGATGCTGAAGGACATCCGCAAGCTGTTATTCAAAAACTCAAGTTTCCCACCTCGTTGACTTTCACTGGTAGTCAACTAATATCAATTAAACACGTACTATATTCAGTGATTGGACGAAATGGCTATTGGTAGACTGCAGATTTTTACGAATTCACGCGAAATTTAAAGATGTAAAAGTATACAAAATGCATATAATAGTTCTATAACATACGTATAATAGTTCTTCTATGAATTCTGTTTCCAATTCTAATTCAGTTTAGTTAGAGAAATAGAATCTAAATGGAGATCTGTGTCACCCACTAAATATTATTAGCGATTTTAGTTCAGCATATTAAATGCATCCTGCAGACATTTGCACCTTTCCATCTCTCATAAAGGTACAAACAATCTATTTATTATATCGATAGAAATTTCATTGAAATGTTTAATGGCTATCAAACTCGAAAAATAAAAATGGTCTTCCTTAAAAAGTTAAAAGACATACAATATTTTTAAAATATCTGAAAATACACTGTAAAGAATATTCAAAAAATACACGATGAGTGTTATAGAAACGGTAGCTTAACATTAAATCATACTTACAGAAATGATCTTCCTGAACGATCCTTAGGATCGTGCAGTCGATCTCCGCAAGAATGAAAAGAAGAATCGCCAGCCCACCGCGTAGATTCATTTCCAGTAAGGGAAGCACACCATGCATACAACTATCTTCTTCAACCCCGTACACTTTATTGTCTCATGCTCTTCATATTGAATTATAACGATATACACTTTGAACTGTACTATTTTATTGATAATGAATTTTCTTAATATACCTTTGAATGTTTTAAGTCTCACAATGTACACAAATCAATTTTTTACTATCAATTAATTAATTTCTATCATCTTTCAGACAACATCACAACGACATTAACAAGACATGCATAATCGAAGGAAATAAAATAAACGAACAGAAGGTATTTTAACAAAGATATCTACAAAAGTTTACAACTTTTAACTAAAGATGATAGAGGCAAGTGACGAGAGTACGACTAGGTAATCCTTGTTGCGGATCGTTCACTAGAACGAGTAAATCCTTCGAAGGAACTTACTTAGAAGAAAGTGATCGTTGACGATTCCCATCGAAGAAGGGGAATATGCATACTTGCGATCACGACGAACCAGTGGAAACTGGCAGCTCTTAAACAGACGAATATCGCTCTCACTAACGAAAGTTACCTCTCTGCCATCGCTGTCTTTCTTCCTCGCTCTTTTTATACCAATTAGAAATTATTCATTTTTCTTAGATGCGATTATGAATCACGTGTCTTCACAAACGCGTGCAATAAGATCTTTCTATCAATGAATCCTTTTTTTATTACTGGATATTTAACTCTTGATTAACTTACATATTACATATTTCCTTTAGAATAGGAACAAATTTTTTTCGTTGTTTTTCAGATAGGAATCTTGAACGCTATTTCTTTGAGAAACAAAAATCTTCATGGGAAAAAGAAAGTGGACTCTACGTTGAGTTTGAAGAGGCTTAAGATATTGTTTCAGCTCTGGTAATGAGATAGTGAATGTAATCCATACTTAATTTTATGTAGATTATATTTCATCCAATGTTGGATTAGATTCAATTATTCGAATTTAATGTTAATTTAGTGTTTAATTTAGTACGTAATTTTGGTTCATCTCAATTGAGCTAAATCTGATAAACTTGGCACAGATATAATTTGATATTTAAGAGGAGTTAAGGACAGAAGATTGGAATTAAAAAATGTGTTATTTAAAATAATTTTTGTCTAATTTCAATCTAACTTAGTACCTAAAAGGACTCGAGGATAAGATTTTAGAATTTAAAAAATGTATACGTCGTTCAATCTTAAACTATCAAATCTAGAAATGGAGATATTTTCATGATGATGTCTAGATCTAGAAACCCAATTCGCCTACTAAAAACACCCTGCGTTACAGTTCTTCCTTTCAGTCTATAACGTATAATCCGTTATGAATCATTTAGTTGTAGTTTCTCGTAATTACGCATTATCGAGGCATCGGAGGAACGGTCTCTTTTTTGCTTGACGTCGAATTACCCGATGCAGTAGCGTGTTTACCAACAGACCTGTTAATCATTACTCTCGAGAAACGGATTCTCGCTGAGAAACATAAACGCACGTATAGCTTGTCAATTTCACTACAACGAGAATGTCAGTGATGCAGAGCAGTGAACCTAGAGGACGGTTCAAAAATTCAATCAGAAAATTCTTGGAAAAGGATCATTATATTACGTTGATCATCAAATTAATTTATAGAAGCTGTCGAGCAATACTTACAATATTTGATTTTGAAATTAATTCTTTCATAAAAGATAGAAGCAATAAAAACACGGAGATGACATTGGTATCTTTGGAACTTACTTTATTGAAATATAATTAAATAATATAAGTATCATAAATAAAAAGATTTATTGAATATTTTTCCATGTGGAAAGGAAGAATGTTCAAATTTGAAAATTGGAAGACATGTTTTGAAAGGAGCTGTATAATTTTTGCATAAAAACGTGTTAATTATAAATTGAGGATATTGAGAACTAAAAATAATAGTTTGTTTCCTTTTTTGAAGCAGCTTGTAGAGTTGCTATCGAGGCCATTTCCATGAGGCAAGGAAAGTGAGGAGGAATGCAATGTGACGTCGAGATAACTAACGAGTCGAGCGTGTTTAATTACTCTCTTTGTTCATGAGAACGTTTTTAGCATTGCTAATTCGTTCAAAGAGAACTTTATAGCGTTATAAATTATGAAACTTGATCGAAATTACAAAAATTCCACGACGTAAATTATATAGCTGAAACAAGGCAGGAAGCGTATAAACGAGATTTCCTTTTTTCTGCCTTTGTAGTTCAGAAGAAAGCGATGTAAAGTAAAATTGTTTTCTACGAATCTTCCGTCGTTATTTGAATTTTCTATGGTTCAATTTTGTCGCTATTTCAGCTAACATCGAATAATTTCGTATTATTTCCACTAGAAACGGTCCAAGTGTAATACTTGTACAGAATCAGCTCTAATTGTGAAAGCGAAGACAGTAAAGTCGATGAAAGCGATCCTTTTGTTTTTCCAAAGCGATTTAACATGACCGTAATTCCGTGTGTTTCACGTTCAATTTAAAATTCCTACATGCAGAAAATGAAAATATTCCGTTTCGACCATATATCGCTTACAGGATGTACAAACTGTGTATATTTCCTCCTTCTAATAATCTTTATATCCAATTGTAAAAAAGTGCATCTAATATTTATGAAAAACCGATACACATTTTCTCTCATTAATTACAATGGAGAAAGTTATAAAAAAAACTGCTTTCTGATATTCTTAAAGAACATAGTGCATGCACCATTTACTACACCTGCATACTTAGGTAGTTTTCAATTCTTATGGAATTATTTATCATAACTGAAATTTAAAAACTGAGATATAAATATATTTTTTGATACAAATTAATATAAATTTTTTTGTTGTCATATCGTTAATAATAATATATAAGGTACATATAATATATATTATAATATATTATAATTTGTAATAAATTATAATAAAATATGTAAAAGATTATATGTAGACCGGAAGTGTTATATTGTCCGGATTTAAAAATGCAATATGGCGGCTAAGGAAAGGTGGACACATGGCAAGAAGCAAGAAAACACATCGAGAGCAGTTATATGTATTTTAATCAATTTGTTTTCATACCGGACTACAACGGTATATATATATTTATTTATTTATGTACTTTTTTGTTATTACAGTCGATTGCTTTCTCTTAACCATTCCAATCAATGCAGATTGAGATTCGAATTTATAGCAATACATCGCGAGTAAGCAAATTAGCCTAATTTGATACGGCGTTTCCTTTTATAGATCAACCAGACTCGAGAATCGTTATAATGTACATGTACAATAATAAGCGTGCTGGATGTGTAAAAAGACGGAATAGATTGAATCCATTTAGGAGATAAAAATTGCTACAAAGTATTTTATAAACTGTAATTGACAATACAATGATATATAGTCAATCAGAACATTTTTTGGTAAGCAATAAAAAGATTTTATTCATTAATGTTGAACGATTGCAAATACACAATTATATATTTCGAAAAAAAGAGATGACAATGCCCAAAGGTCAATTGTCCCGTTATCTTAATTAAAAAAAGAGTTTCAACGTTGAAAATGTTTAAAAAAATATTCCAAAAAACATAGATGTCTTTTATAAAAATTTAATGTAAAACAAATAGGCAAAAAAGAGAAGAAACTCTATCTCTTCTTGAATCTAACAATATTTATGTTAAAAAATATTAGATTGTTTCTTACCGAACAAAATTTTGAAATGTCCATTGCAATCATTCAGCATTTCTGTGATCAAGAGATCGGACAAAAAAAGATCAATGTACGCGTGTTCAGCTGTGTCGTGAAACAACGAACGGTTCAAGACCTCTTAATTACATTGCACCAGTATATGTATACAATCGGTCGTGCTAAGTGGACAAACGAGTGTATTTACAATATCGGTAGAGACAATATGTACAGGTCGAAAAGACAGTTTATCGTGCTTGTGATTTTAATCCTTGTTGATTACGATTACTCTTGACAACTAGTGATTGTAACAGCATTACAGGAAAACGATCGCGTTAAAGTGCGTCTCCACTAGCGTTTGCGAACAATATGGCACTTTGTATATCAAGAGAAAATACAAACTCGAACTCGAACTCGACAAGTGTAGGGATAGAAATCCTCTGTTCACTGTGAAAAGTCGAAAGTGATATCAACACCGGCTAACATCTCACGAATACCGTTCCCAGATATTTCATCAGCATTACGTAATCTTCTTGTAAACACTTCGTCGCCCTAGTTCTTAACTGTCCTAACCCCATTTTTCTAAAAAATGTAATTAGCTAATGCACATATGTCTCATTGGTATAAAGATTACAAATCCATAAAAATATGATGAAAATTCTACTTAGCAAACAACAAATATTCAGTTCTTTTAAATCCTAACTCTACACGATCATATAAAACTACATAAAATATAAATTCTAAATAAAGCTTTTAACCGTAAATAATAACTAGAGCGACCACTTAACAAATTCACGCCTTATTCATGACATTTGTCTAATTAAAATAAGATCAAATACGATATAGTGTGAATCATTTATAATTTTATAATTACAAGTGATTAACAGTGTTCGTGTACTGTTCGCCGGTAAGTATCCGCCTTCAGGGCACTGATCAAATTAACAAGATAACTTCAAAGGGACGACATATCGCAAGAAGACACAAGAAGTTTGAAGGTTTCCTTTTGTTTTTTATTCTTTTGATTCAGATCAATTGAAGATGAGCAAAATCTTCAAATTCGTAACGCGACGTTTTCCTTCACAGATGATTGTTTTTTAGAGAACTGTTTTTTATTGTCTAATTATTGTTTCGCTTTACACAAACTACATTTGCCTTTCTCAAGGATTAAAAACACAAAATGATACAGTTCTCGATTGAACATAAAACACTGTAGCACATTTCCGATGTCCCTGTGCGATACTTTATTTTGCGTATTCATCGCCTTTAATCGTCTTTGTCTGTACATATTTATACGAAATCGTTATCATTAATATCGTACAAAGGTAACGAAGCGGAGGAACATTGTTGAACGATATATCAGCTATCCTAAAAATATATTCTTTACATCAAACGTTTTTCCATTTTTCAAATCTCGTTATCGAGTATTGTGTTCATGCCCATAAACATTTTAACCCTTTTATAAGCAGTGAGACTTATTCTTCATGTCAGTTAAAAATTTTAATTTAAAATCTACTCGTACAATAAACAATGTGCAAATATTAATATTCCTTTTCATAAAGTTCCATTTTATTAAGTATTATTTTAATAAAATTTGTTCAACGTGGGTGGTGGATAACACTCATTAACCTAATTTTTAAGGTTTGGTACGAAAAAATAAATAAATAAATTTTACAAAATAAACATAAGTACATGTATGTTATTTAATATGTGCTGTATTGAAATTCTTATTTTTTCATAAAAATTTAAGTTGTGCCTACGAAAGGGTTAATCTTTCTTGAGGAAAATTCATCATGATCAATTATATTATGTACGATACATTGCCATAGTGCAAAATTTACCATAATACATACATGTATATAGTTACAGGGGAGAGTTTCTCGTGAAATAGATACACTACTCAAAACAATTAGGTAAGGTTAGATAAGGTTAAACGTACATATAATGCGTCTAAGAAAAAATAAGTATATATTGATTATATACATATAGTTATATCTTTTATATTTTATAATAAATGTGTATGTATATATATTCTTTCGTAGATTAATAACATACTATATATATTATACTTATCGATCACTTTCTTGATAGGATATTTTGACTAATATTTTGATTTTATCGCTTATATGGATTAACCAGTTAAAGAAAATTTGGGCATGCGTATATTTTAACGACATAATGAGTTTAATCAATGATTAGTAATTGTTTTGAGTAGTGCATAAAAGGATAATACACTGTGACAATGAAATATCACGCATTTACTTACGAACATGATATAATGTGCTTTCTGCATTAATCACATAATTTTGACGGACATGTGTGAGCAATTTGTATTTTGTAAATACCAAAGCAGCTTTATTAAAATTTTCATCAAACTACAAATCGAATTTAGGATTTTAAAGGAAACGAAACAAATAAAATTAAAATAATTTCGATGCTTCCATGTATTCTTTATTTTATCTCTAACATGAAAGGAAAAAGATCGATTTAAAGCGCAAGTTAACTTGCACATGTCCTACGTATGATGCATAAAATATGTTGAGCAAACTCGATTTTGTACCGTATGAACTTACAGATAAAACCTAATGGACATTACAATCTAAAGCTCGGCGACTTCGATGCTGGATAAACTATGAATAAAAGAAATATAGCGAGGTGTCGAAAATTTATTCGATAACGGTGCGTAAGAAAAAGCCATTCAACTTTTACTTTTTTCACACTCGTCACAAACTTACATTTACTTTCGTTAATTTTGTACTATTCAAAATTACAATTCATTTCGGGTCTTCCATTATACGTACAACGTACGTATCTGCGTCAAAGGCAGTCTTAAACCCAAGTCACGCGAGCAACGCAATCTCGCTGCCATATCGCAGCCGGCATCTGACGTATGCGTAAGGCACATTTGTACCTTTACGATGGAATAGTATGCTTTTGTTTTCGTAGCATTTGATTTATCGTGCGATTTGAATTTAAGACTGCTCTTAACGCAGACGCGCAATGAACGTCAGACCTAGAACATCCCGCTTTAAATAAGAAGCAAAACGCGAAACCTTAAACTGCGTAATTAACAAAGCACCAACCTAACCTCACTTTATTTCTTCCGCTATTCGATTCATTGATCGTACCGATTTCTTATTGATAAAATGTTAAAAGCTGTCGAGAAACAATTTGATAGCAGAACTAATGTTAGCTTGAAATAGTCTGCTACGGAAGATAGAATGGAAGGGAAGAGATGTTTTCGAAAGCATTTTTTGAGCGATTCGGTATTTGTCGAATGATTATACCTGTAACGAAGCTTCTTATGGAAATACTATACAATACGTTTATCGACGATAAATCGCAAGCGTGTTCGTTGCTTAATTCCAATTACGTAAGGCTCGATTTACACAATAGCACCTTTTCGTTTGAATTCGCAAATCTTTTCTTTTCATGGATGTCACTTTGATTCGTTGGGCAATGTCGAAAAACACAATTGATTAATTCTTATCTAAATCAATAATTTAGCGTATACAATAATAATAATACTATCAATAACGGAAAATGTTATTGCTATACAGAGATAGATAGTTTTTATGGAGGTTAATCTTTTAATTAAGATTAAGCTCCATTATTCTACCAATACAATAAAAGTAACATGAATTTGAGATACAAATGGATACAAATCTATTACTTTTAATTAAAATTAGTTAGTGTGATCGTATCGCTAAATTCGATTTTTCAATAAAAAATCATATTTTTCAAAGAAATATCTCGAATTTAACAATACGTCTAACATTTCTAAATACAGACATTGCATCACTACTTATGTCGAATTTGTATTAACAATTCATCGCACGCTCGTTTATTTACTGATTTCTAGAATAAAATAAGTAAACAAGCGTTATTTCCTTGTGATACAGTCTTAAATTTGCCCCGTACTCTCGCTCTGTTCTCATCTTAAAACGTTTACTAACTATACACAATTTTTATACAATTAGGCATATTCGTTTGTTTCTCGTGTGTCTTTTTTTACCTGTTACTTTTACGTTAGATGATAAATATCAAACGTGTTTTCGCTTATCATTTGCATTACCGTACGTACTAACACGGATTGGCTTTCGTTCTTACGAACGTAATTATCCGCGTGATATGGTTCGCTTTGTTTATTCGTATTACTTTTTTTTTTTTTAGTTTTGTTGTTTCTTTTTCTTGGTTTTAAATGGTCCGTAAATTTTGTGTTCGACGCAGCAGGTAGTGCGTGATAAGGCCCTAAATGTACATTCAAAAAATTCATAAAAACTTTTCGGCAGTAACGATGATAGACACGTGCGAATCATTTGAAAACATCTTGCGTTTATAGTACATTTATTATACGCAGTTACGCGAAAATCGTGAAGATATATAGCTGTGTACGAGCCGCATAACTTTCCATTTAGGCCCGGTGCAGACGAGCGATTTGCAACAGCGTAACCGCCGCGGTATCTTTCCGCTGCGTTTATGCGTCCAATTTTTGTGTTAATTTGTCATCGCATTTTGCGTTCCCGTGTAAACTACTTCGTATAAATCCATGCTATTCTAAAACGCAGTAACAGAGTGCCACGCCGCTGACGTTCTGGCAAACCGTTCATCTATACCGGACCTTAGAATTTCCTCCTCCGTAGAGAAAATAATTTACACGTAACATATTTTCATATAGTATCGAATAATTAAGACATTATCATCGGTTCGCGCTTCTTTAATGCGCCGAGCAAGAGTCTACATGCGACACGAAATACAACGCTTTTAGAAATTCGTAAACAATAAAAATAGATAAATCGACAGACTAATCAAAGATACTAATTACATCGTTTATAATTACATCAAACCTCGACTAATATTATCTATGAACATAAATAAAAGTAGCGGTAGTTAGCTAGATCTGGTGAACTTAGCAGATTGGGGCTAGTGCACGCGTACTTAACGAATATTCAACCTCGATTTTCTCGGAGCAACGGAGTTCCATACGAACAAACTTTGCTTTTTTTTCTAAAAGACAATTTTTCCTAGCACAGTGTCTAAATTATTTCACCGATTATTTCTTCGGTCTTCTCCTTCGGGTTATTTCTATCGTCAAAATTAAGGGGAAAAACGCCTCTAATAAGCTAACTGTAACTGTGATATTTTTGTTAAGTGTTAAAGTTAAACGATTCAACTTGCTTTAGTTTTGCAATTCGCACGTGTCTGAAAGATAATAAAGCTGCATATTACACATTTACATGTGATTGGGGGAAATTATTTACATTAAAAGTCGATCTCGTTATCGGGTCCGAAATAAGATCTCGGATAGTGGTTAAGTTTATCGAAACGAAATCGCATCTAAAGCCAGTACACAGTTTCTCCTGTAGATTTGTAATTTACAGTACTGCAATCTTAACCGGTCAAAGTGGTGCGTCTTGGTAACTGACCGTCGTTATCGTTTTTATAGACTATCTACAAACTCTAAAACCAATCTAAATATTGGATGTTATTATATCATCCTACCGATTTCTCTTATCCAAAGACTAAAATTTCTGGAATAAACTCTCCCTTGCTAACTGGCCAGATTTAATTTCAACTAGCTCGTTATAAGACAGTACTGTATACGATTTATTTGTATACTAATTATAAGTATCTAATATTTGATTAAGCACACGCCGGTTTTCGATCCCCTTCGGTATATGTTTTAATTATACGTTGTGGTCTTGCAAACACGACCTTGAAAAATGTTGATTCTGGTGTTCAATAAATAATGTATCAGCACCGCTATACATGTGTGTGTGTGTATGTACTTCAAACATTTCGATAATCGAGTTTCACCTAATTTTTTGACCGAATCTCTGAACACAAATCGGCATCGAATTCTTTTCTCTCTCGATATATTTACAACAGATAATTTCTTTTTCTTTTTTTATTCTAACGATATTCTCGTTGATACTAATGATATTCTAAAGTAATGATAATAAAAAAAAAATGGAAAAATGTTCTCTCTTGAAGAAAAAAAAAAAAGAAAAAAGAAGATTAATTGCGAAAACTAGGTGAAACTGCATTATTGATTTTTTATAGTTTATCGTTGTTAAAATAACGTTTGATTACGTTATGTCGACATATGTTAATATTTACGTGTATATACAGAGTGTATCAAAATAAGTGTCGTCTAAAATAATTATTTCTTATCATTTTTTTTTTCTTACGTTGTTCAAATAGAATAATATACTTTTATTTCAGAATACCATGAAATGTAAAAAAAAGGAGATCTGTTTGATTTAATTTCTCAAGGTCACTTTATATTCGTTGCCAATCATATTGCATGAAACAAGTCCACGTGCAATGATCTCTAATCGATTGGTCGTACGAATTACAAACATGGTTTATAAATAATT